>SOPF01000021.1:85329-109435 GCA_012979155.1 Hypericum perforatum | reverse complement strand
TCATGTTTGATACGAAACCATCTTATTAGGTAATGTACCCAATCCAACTCACTAAACAATGAGATCTAGTAATAGGTTTGAATTTGGATAAATTTGAATTATTATTTATTGAATTTAAGTGATGCAAAATATGATTTGTATTTGATATGTCAGGAAATATATATTAAAGAAAAAACCTATTAAATTTAGTGATCCAGGTAATCTAAAATATGCTAGATATAATTCGGAAACTCAAACTTTATCCATGGAAATTCCTTCTTGTATCTTTGCAAGGAGTAAATTTATTACCGTATATAGATGATATATTTGTAATATTGGTAACAGTAAATATAATACTACCAGAGACTCTCATACTAGGACAATATCCATTAATGAAACGAGTTAATATAATATCATAAAATATTACTGGAGAGTCTCATACCATATATAGATAATATGTATTAATGGTACCAGTAGATATAATGCCATATAATACGACCACACAGTATCATAACATATATAGAAAACGAGAGATTAAGTGATTTCTAGTATATGTATAGTGTGAAACGATTAAATGTTCTGATTGTAAGATTGTTATTGTTTATACTAACAAGATACATTTTTTTCCCCATAGTGTGTGCGAGGGAGGATAAAACAAACAAAAAAAATTTGTGTTAATTTGTGTAATCAATCAGTCAAATCACAAGACATTATATTTTAAATTGAAACATAGATGAGGCTGAGTCCTTCCACCTAATCAGCTTTTTTTTCCTCTCTTTTGGATAAAAATAATTATCAAAATGGGTAGTAAATAGTAACTTACCTATTTTCTTTTGAATTTCGGGTGCTCACAGACCAATCAAAATTCTCAAAAAATTGCTTAAACAGATGTGTGGTAGAATTTTCGATCTAGATGTGTGGTAGATTCTCCTATCGCTTTCCTTCCCACAATGTACCTGCCTCAGTTGTTAGCCATTTCAAGCTCGAAGACGATGTTCCAATGCAATGCATGAGAAGGCATCACTTCCAAGCTACGCAAATCCTTGACATCCCCTTAAGACATTTTCCACCTATTGTCATAATTGGATCGAATGTTCCGGCGAACATAGTTCCTACTAAGAATAGTGTTATTGTGAACAATCACATACGATTACGTTCAAGGTTATGTTTTATCGGCGATATTTCAAGTATAGCAGCACACAAAAGTGCAGTTAAAATCAGATTTGAAAGTCCAAAACAGAAAGAGGCAAGGGCAAACATTAAGTGAGCACGGGAAAAGATAGTGTGTGAAAAATGCTCTTGAATTTAGCAGGAGTATATATTCGTATAACAACTAGTAGCAAAATCGAGGTTTCAACATTAATTCACTTGTACAATTGAATCCGCTCCCTCATGATTTTCAGATTGCGGCTTGCTCTGATCTCTGGCGCCGGTCATCTCTTTGGCTCTATCCGCTTGCTCATTCCAATCAGTCCTAGTCACAAGGACCGCCATTACCAAGGCGCAAACAATTTGCGCAGCTAGCAAGCCAACCCAAAGGCCAGGCAAGCCCCAGCCACGACCAAAACACATGTACAGACCAACAGGGAGCCCAACACCATAAAATGCACCCAGATTGATTGAGGCCCCAAGGCGTGGTCTTGCACAGCCTCTCAAGACACCACAACCTACGGTCTGAGGAAAATTGCCTATCTCGCATAGTCCGGCTATTGGCATCACTACTGCTGTCAGGGACAGGATACCCTCGTCGTCAGTGAAATACCACCCCCATGTATGCCTCATTAGTGACATAAAAAGCATTGCAAGGAAGCCAAGGACAACCGAGCATCCCAATCCAACGAGACACGACAGCTTAGCTTTTTCGGGTCGATTTGCTCCTAGCTCATTGCCGATTCTGGTCGACACAGCTTGGCTGAGTGAAGATGGCAAAATGTAGACTAGTGAAGTTGCTTGGATTAGGATGCCCATGGTTGCAACTGCCTCCTGTGAATTTGGGAGAAAGCCAGATAAGATTGTCATAAGCTCATACCACCACCATTCCAAGCACACAGATACCGCACTCGGGATGACCAACTTAAGAATCGGCTTCCATTCTCTGAAGCAATCAAGGGACCATCCTGGCCAAGATCCTCTACAAACACCAGAGTAGCAGATATAGAGGAAAAGGATTGAAAGGACGTTTGCATCATTAATTGCTACAGAAAGTGCAATGCCTTTAATCCCAAGCGTAAGGTGGTAAACAAGGAGGTAGTTTATAGGAGCATGAAGCGTTACTGCAAAAGCTGCAGCAAGTAAAACAGGGAGGGTAATGTTTTGCGACCTTAGGAAGATTCTAAGAGGGTTTATGATACATTGGAGGACTAAATCAGGGATAGATAGGACAAGATAAGTCAAGGCAATGAGTGAGATATTTGGCTGGCTGCCCCAAGCCGCAAATATAGGTCTAAAGTTGAGCAAGAGTACAGAAATGGGTACACATATCACCAATAAAATTAATGTTATTCTTTGAAGGGTTAACCCCATGAGTAACAGTTTCTTAGCTCCATAGGCTTGCGAAAAGATGGGATCAGTGCCTGAAGATAGGCCAGAGATCAAGGAGTATCCGAATATATTGGCAATCCCAACAGCGAGGGATCCTCCTGCTAATGCTGCCTTCCCAAGTTTCCCAATGAATATCAGCGAAATTGCTGATTTTCCATACATGACCAGAGCTGTCATGATAAGCGGAATGGCGATGGCCCACAATAGCTTGATCTCCTCTATCACCTACAAGGGAAAAAAAAACAAGACGGATCAACAACAAAGGGATTACACTTGGATTATTTGGAACGATTACTCCCATAACAAAATCAAAATATAAATTATTGATCAGATTGATTAATACTGACCTCACGAATGTAAGGCGAACAAGCTTTGTCTCCAACAACTTCTTGTTCCTGATTTCCAAATCGGTTGTTATCCAACAAGGGAACAACAGAGGCTGCGCGATCTCCGTCCATATTGGTCGGCTGAAATTTTACTTCTAAAGTTATTGTAATTGAACAGTAAAATCTAAGAAAAATGGATAAGTAGAAATGACAGCCAAAGCGTTCCAAATCCGAGTTCTATAGACTAATGGGAGACGGGAAAGGTATCGATATAAATACAAATATAAATGTAAATAAATGCGACAAGTTCGTGTCATAAATAATAGTGTTGCTTCTCGGACATACTCTTTTATTTGGTAAGTGCTTCTTGAATGTACTTAATTGAATCTTTATGGACCTAATGACGGCTATGCATATGGGTATTATACATAGCCCCCATAAGGTCGATAAAGATTCAAAAAGTAGGTTTGAGAAGCAACAATCTCCTATATATGACACAATCTCGTTCCAATTATTTACATTTATATATGAATCTATTCCGGTTTTGGTTATTTCTCTTTGTTTATCACTAAGTAGGTCTGTTAGGGAATGGTATTCTACGTGAAGTTTTCCCCTTTGACAACAGAAATGATGATTACATAAATATTCTTTTACAATGGCATGATCCATTATCAGTTGGAGGCCTAACAATATAACGCTAAGAAGTGAAAATGTCTCAACTTCAACGCCAATGAGGGATGATTAAATTTCAACATGGAATCCATCAGCCAGAAGACACTTCAACTTTACTCAAAGAAGATTCCAACAAATAAATTACAAGGAAGCAAAAGTACTTACATAATATTTCATTGAAGATAGACCAACATTGAAATATCTTCTTATATTTGAATAATGAATCCCGTTTATGAAATGCTGCCATTGTTAGCCAGTACTGCATCTTCATGTACTTCAGGCCCAATTGCTCACGATTGTTACTCAAAAACTTTCCTGCAGGTCACTTATCCTGGTCAAGGTTGATAACAGTTAGCAACAGAACTTCAGAGTATAGATGATCATATGCATCAATGTGAACATGCAATAAGGACAACGAAAAGGAAATTGACTTGGAACACTGTGATTGAAGAAAATGACATGCAACGAAAATGACCATTCGAAACAACTCAGGGGCGAATTCAAATCAACCTTTCACATTTTCCCGACATTTCATTGTTTCAAAGATCAGTGGAATCAAAGAATTAAGTCTGCAAGTCTGGCAATAGTATAATAAGACCCAACATCCCATTCAAACCATAAATATCTCAGTTTCCATCAAAGGACGAAAGCAAATTGAAACCCTAACATCGAAATTCAGCTACAACAAGAAACAATCAAACAATCAAACAATACAAGCGGAATCCTCGAGAGGCCGCACCTGTAACCAAGCCACATACCCAACTCCACGAGCCTAATAAGGAAACTCTGAGGCCCTCCCACATCGATACCCGCAAAATGCGGCCTCTCCGCGTCATCATCGACGGCGCCTACCAAGAGAAGAAACATCATCGGATCAAAAACCGGACCGGCGATAAAATTAACAACTCAAATCTAAGCCTTCGCAAACTGTTACCCAAAAAGATAAAGAAACGAAGAGCTACCGATGGACGACGGCGAAGCGGAGAGGCGATTTCAGGAATTAGGGATTTAGGTTTCGGAGCCGCGGGATAGCAGAATTTCATTTTAATACTAATTGTTACACTGCCTTATCTTCAACCAAAGCTACTCTACTACCCTCGACAGAAATCAGAAAAAAGACTATACGAAAATATTTTTTTTTCATATTTTCTGAAATTTTTTAATTTATCGATATATAGGATAATTTTATATTTTTAATAAATTTTGCACTATCACAATAACAAGATTTGAACCATTGGCCTCGTAAACATTTATAATATTTTGTAACATTGAACTATAAATCATTTATGTTAATATATTATAAAAAGTGGAGTGTCAATTATAAAATTATAAACTGGACTCATCAAAATGGTGAAGGATTTTTGTCCAAGCATATGTTTGACTCATGAAATAAATGCGATAAAACTGAAAAAAAATTCAATGATAAAAGTAATTTATGATATATTTTTATCATATTATCTGAAACTATTCTTTTTTATTCATTGTCAAATATAACTCAAATATAAATAATTATTTTTCTAATAAATGATTTCTAGGTGTTAAATATAATTTTTTGAAATTTGGAATCAAATATTTAATATTCAAATTTTCAAAATTTAATATTCCAAATACAAATACATATATAAATAAAATAGTTACATAATATTTTTATTACTGTCCAAATCAAACATACTCATGATTACGCATAACACTTCTTCAAAAATTTGGTAAATAATATTCACATGATATCCCACCTCACCTAGTTGAATAAAATATCGAATTGGATAAAAAAAATTTAAATTAGTAAGTCACCAAACAACATATATTTAGCGACAATATATTCTAAATAAATACTTACATTAGCTAGTTAATGAGTTGTTTTATTTTAAATTGCATCTTTTTATGGTAACATATTTAATCTCCATAAAATAGAAGTTCTCTAATTTAAGTTGCCATAAAATATTAGCTCTAAAAGAATAAATATAATTAGCAAATTATTTCTTACTATATATAAATTATAGACGACAAAAAGATTGGTCTAAGAAAATCATGAATAAATAAACGACCTCAATGATATCACAATTGATGAAAGCACCAACAAATCGATTTATGTGAGGAGTCTGATAATTCTAATCTTCAATAAAATCTAATATATTAATGCAATAAAAGCAAAAATACAGTTGGTTGACTAATCTCATTCCGCCGCAAAATATGTACTAGATGCGGCTTATATTAATATATTTTTCATAAAATAATCTGGATATGCAATTTACTATGTAATATTTATGGATATGAAATATATAGAAACTAAAAAAATTACTCATTTCGGCTCTTCTTAACAAGTAAACACATTAATGACAATCAATTCCATTCCTTGTTGACACTCGCACAGAGTTCCTATAAATTATACATGAACGTCGCATTCTTTTTCATTCTTCATCAATGGATCCGCCAGCCAACTTAAATGAGTTGCGGGAAGTAATCAATGGATTATTTTCAATCAGATCAATGGTGTACCAAAATTTAAATGTACAGTCAAGGGACAAGTACATTAGGGAGGGTTATGTGCTGCTACTGTGTTCCTGGTTGCCTCCGGTCAATCCCAAGGAGTAGCTGTCATTGAAGGTCTGCACGTTCCCGGTCACTGGAATGGCTTGATGGGCCCTCGGACTGTGTTGGTGCGTCGTTGATGTTGGCTTTTCTGGAGAAGGCTCTTGATGTAGTCCTGGAGGATAGAGGTCCTCTGCAGATAATGATGACGATGATGATGCCATCTGATGGAATTCTGAACCCTCATCTTTGTGACGTTCCAGTGGTTCTTAATGGAGTTTTCTGTCCTTCCAGGGATACTTTTCGCTATTTGGGCCCATCTGTTGCCGATTTCGAAATGTGCTTCCACTAGCATCCTCTCCTCTCCCTCAGTCCACTTTTCTTACTGTCAAATATATCAACAAAACCAAGGTGAAAAAAATGTGCTTGAACATTTCACGGATAATTGTTTTGTTCTAACCCGACATTCATCTTAGCTACATTCCTTAGATAATGAATTAGATACTTTCAATTAAGTTTGAAAAAACTATGATCTGTATAACTAATTACCAAAAGGAATTATTGTGACAATGTATGAATAATTTTCTCTTTGTAACGAGAGTGGTCTTTCAATGATTAAACATGTAACAAGTATGATAATTGTAAGATTTGGGTTCTCTTTTTTTTATCACTAATGATACCGAGCTTTTAAAATTTATGATAAAGGAGAGGATAAACAAAATGTTTGTTATAGAAAAGGTAAGAGCAGCGTGCCATTGGGAATTATGATAAAGCTAATTAAGATGTGCATGGAGTTTTGGTCGTTAATTAAAGCATAAAAAAATTACGGTGGAAATATTATACAAATCACGTGAAAATGGACTCTAACGAGGATGTAATATTGAAAAATAATAATGTTAACAAAATAGAACTTTATATTTATTAGTTCTTAACATAATATTTGTAAATCTCATGAACCAAGTAATCTCGGATCAAATCAAATATAAATAATAGAACATTAAAATGTTTATTTCTTATCGGTTTATTAAAAAGTTTTGAAGAAAATGAAAAATTAACCTTAATATGACGTTTCAATTTCCTATAATCCATGCAATTTTATCAAAGTTAAAAAAAAAGAGTATAAAAGGAATTTAACAATTAACCTACTACTCACACCCGACGGCCGACGATCTAATTTTCCCTTAAACTGCAGTAAATTGAAACCCTAACATCGAATTCCATCCAAACACAACTATATAAATGTTGCTAATAGTACCTGTCACAACTATATAAATGTTACCAGTTGTAATTGACTCCTCCAAATTTATTCCTTAAATATATCCCAATGGCACAACCAAGAAATCTTCATTTTACAAGTGCTCTCACCCACTTTTTTCACCTATCACTATTTTCTTTAATTTATGGTAGAACGATATGGTCAAAGGTCAATGGCTTCATCCTTGAGAGTTAATCCATCATATAAAAAAGAGTGACAAAAGTCTCTGGATTACAAATTTGGATTCGGTGGAGACTAAAATCAACTACAAATTTAGATTCGGTAGAGACTAAAAGAAAGGTGTCTTCATATGGGAACTAATTTCTCGACCATATATAGGATTTTAATTTGGCTTTTAATTAATTGAGTTTTTAAGGTTTAATTTGGTGTTGTTGGTGATATTCAGAGGTTTAATTTGAGTTTTTGAATTTTGGTTTTAAGTTGAAGGTGGATGGAATAAATTGGAGTTTGAAGGGAGAAGAGGAAGCATAAGGGGAAGAAAAGAGAGATTTTTCATGTTTTAAGTGGGAAGGGTGTTGTTAGAATAATTAAAAATATGAGATTGAAAATGATATTTAATTTTGTGCCAACTCAATTAGCACTTTTCAAATACCTTCTCCACAAAATTAGCATTTTTCTACGACCACTGACTTGTCTCGACAAACAATCTTCCTCTTCGGTTGCTTATCTAGTGCCCTTGAGGTGTGGTCGATAAATTCTCCACCAGAACTGCTTCCGTTTGCTACCATAAAAAAACACTAAATTGCTATAATGCCAACTACACAGACAAACTTTTCCTCCACTGGTTTGTCTTGCGGCCTTAAGATCTTTGTAAGCCTAAGTAAGTTTTTCTCCAATATTCCTAGCACTTAGAGTAAAAAAAAATAAGAAAGTTTTAAGAGAGGGAATATTTGCATAAAATGTTAGCTTATTATAAATGAGAGTGACAAACTCTTATGTACACATCAAAAATAGCCAAGTCATAAATACTCTCCTATCTACCAAATACTACTTATCCTTTAATAATTACATGGAATTTTTTATGAATTACTTGAAAAATTTTATAACACTTCTAGAGTTTTCATGGTTAACCTTAGGTGATAGCCCTTCGTTAGAATCGGGCTTTCTAAAATTAGTCTGTGATACTAGTAGATCTCGTCCGTTTCCTGACCACCGACGTCCTCATAGTCCATTCAAGTTAACGGTTTCTTGATTGTACTATAGAAAAGTTTTCACTAGTTGATATTTTTTAGACGACAAAATTATATTCATCTTGGTATTGTGTATAACTATACAAAATGGTTCAAAGTTCGTACGCAGAAATGGAGAGAACTTCGATCTCTGTACAATCTGATACTGAAAATTAATATAGTACTTGTTCATTCCATTCCATTTGCGACTCATATGATGTTTCAATTGATAAGGGACACCATAAAATCTTAGACAAAATTGTAAGTTCCAAGAAATGTTTGAATGTTAACCAACTTCTTATCTGGGTACATTAAACTCACAAAGTTTAATTCTTAGAATCACAATTATTTTCCATATATGATGGTTAGAGTCAAGAATAGTCATGTATTATTTAAATGGTATAATCTCATTGTTATTTTTTATAAATCTAACTTGTACCATCTCCACCTACGTTTGGCTCAAACAAATGTCTTAAGATTTTATATACCCTATGCTATTTCCACCATTTAATTTGTGGATCCATGCAAATATATTGAGCCTTCGATTTCATATACCTAATGCTACTTCCCACCATTAAATTTGGAATCCATTCATAGGTTTTGTACGATTACAAGAAATTATTATTTGCTCACTGGCGACCAGTCTGCACTATATAATCGTTACCAATTGTAATTGCTCCTTCATATCCCGTAACAACTCTAATGACACAACCAAGAACTCTTCAATTTGCAAGTGCTCTCGCCTACTTTTTTTACCTCGCACTATTCTCTTCACACTACGGCAGAATAATACCGTCGAAGGTCAATGGTTTTACCCTTGAAGTAATCCTCGACACAAAAAAACTGCTAGAACTCTCTCATCACGCGGTAATAAGAGAACAAGCCCTCGCTTATCAAATGAATACGACAACACTATTCAATATATCGTCGTTGGAAGGACTCAATCTCCCATTATATGTAGTTGACATTCAACTTTACTTGGTCAGAGTACACTTGGGTACCCCAGGTATCATCACGACTTTGTCCCCAAATTAATTAAATTTTATTGTAAAAAGTTGGCCGTAAACCAATTTATGTACTGATTTCTATATGTAATTTGTTTTTATACAAACCTTCTTTCCTCTTAAATTATGAACATTGTCGTACTTTACAACATGGTTAATATTTAGATTGTTATTTTTTCCATCATATAATAGTATATGGAATGTTTATTAAGTAATGCATCAAAAGAATGACCCTAATGTGCTTGGATACGCCATTTTTAGGTGTGCCTCTGTTTCTAGCACTAGACAATGGGTCTGAACTGACTTGGACACAATGTGAGCCTTGCACCTAAAAGTTCAACCAGAATTTACCAATCTTCGACTGTAGGTCATCATCTTCTTTTAGGTTTCTTCCTTGACCGTTCTCTTCGTGATAACTATAGATGCATCGACAACATAACTATTTATGAGATTAGATATGGCGACGACAACAATTGGAGACACCCTTACTACATCACGTATATTGCAAAAAATCTTACTTTTTGGGTACATAGTTTAGAGTCGGAAAACTTTATTGTGTGTGGAAAAAATGAAACGTACAAATTTTGTGGATGAAAATATATGTATGTAAGACCAAACTAAAATTTTTTAAAATTTACATAGCTACACTACTTTTGAGTACACTTATCCACTACGAACTTTGATACTAGGTTGAAAATTTTATTACTCCAAATAAACCATTGTGTTGTGATGTATTTTAAATTTTTCTAGGTATCCTCTCCGAGGACAAGCTCGAGCACAGATTACGCATAAATTTCGGGTGCTCAAGTAAATCTCAAAATTTTCAAGGACACAGTAAGACTGGCGTGTTTGGTGAAATCTTTGGTCTAAGGATGTCCAATAACTCTATATTGCACAATGCACCAATTGAGGCATATAATCAATGGAAAATTCTCTTATTGTCTACCTTCCCACAATGCACCTGCCTCAAACGTTGGACATCTCAAGTTTGGGAACGATGTTCCCACGCATGTCAGGCATCAGTTCCAAGCTACGGAAATCCTCCACGACGTCCCCGGTTTCTACTACGTAAAATTGCTCGACTTAAGTATTGGTAGCTATCGCCTCAGACTTCCCCATTGGACATTTTCCCTTAGTGATGACCGTGAGACCCTCGCTAATCCTTGATAATATCATCAAGAGTGACAAAACTCTCTCAAACTCACAAAAGTAAGAGAGCAATCTTTCAACAATGCGAACCCATCACTCACAAATTTTATGAAGATCCACCTATATTTGACTCTAAATTATCAGCTTCATTTCGAGTTCTTCCCTACGACCCCAGTCGTAGGTATAGATGCATCAACAACAAAGTTATTTATATATACATGTATGATGTTGGCAGCGACCCTCGTAAACCCCTCCCTGCTATAGAAGATATATCTCGTAAAATCTTGTGGAGGTCGAATAAATTAATATATGTTGTTGTGATGTGCTAATTTTTTTTTCAGGTATCTACACTGAGGACAAGCTCAACAACCAATTCCTCATAAATTTTGAATGCACACGTAACACCCAAAATTTTCATCAATTTGATGAAACAGACGTGTTTGATGAAATTTTAGGCCTATGTATGTCGAAAATCTCTATGTTGCAACAATTGAGACATTTAACCCATGGTAGATTCTATTATTGTCTACCTTCCCACAATGCCGACATCTTAATTGTTAGCCATCTCGAGTTCGGAGAAGATATTCCCATACATGAGTGGCAGTACACCCGAGCTCATGACATCATCAATGTCCGCAATTACTAATATGTGAACCTGTTCGCACCAAGTGTCGGCAACCATCGCCTTGGACTTCTAGACGGGACATTTACCGTTAGTGATGTCATCGGACCGGTGGGTGTATTTTCGCTTCCAGGTCTGGATTCAGCTTAGTTATTCCGCCGGCGTACGAACAGTTGGCCGATGTTTCAAGGGCAATTTTACCCGAGGAGGGTTCAATCCGTGCCCAAAATTGGCTAATTGGAATGGAAAGGTCCCAAGGGCACGGCAGTACAATGTTGGAATATCAACATATTTTTCCAATCTGTAGTCGAATTTGATCATCTCTTCTATTTTTGAACTTGTGAGAGGATAGAATATAACAAAAGTACCAAATTGCATCCAGTTTCGCTGAAAATTCGAGTAATTTGGGTATTGCAACTTACCCCACAATATATACGCGTACAAGACATTACAAACCTTTTGAAGCATTCTACCTGAGCAAATCACAAGCAAGCGGCCAAGGAAATGATCCAGGGATACCCCAAGATGATCCCTTGTTTTTTTAAGCCTGACAAAAGATAACTTGCTTGCCAAAAGACACTTACCAACGGGACAAACATAAAAGCTGAAGTTTAGGGTTTATTCTTAACTGTTCAAAATTAATTGAACTATTAGATATTTGAATACTATTTTTTTAGACTAATTGTGAGACTGATAGGATGATGTAATTATAAGTTCCAAGAATTTTTAATGGTAACCAACTTCTTCTTATCTGAATACATGAAATTTCACAAGGTTTAATTATTGCACCACATTTGGTTCAAAGAAACGTCTTAGATTTCATATACCTAAAGCTGCTTCTCACAATTTAACTTGTGTTTCCATATAAAGATTTTGTAAGATTACAAATAATTGCTAGTTGCTAATTGGTGACCAGTCTTCACCATATAAATGCTACCATTTGTAATTGACTCCTACAAACATACCCCACAGTATATCCAATGGCGCAACCAAAAAATCTCTATTATGCAAGTGCTCTCACCTACGTTTACCTTGCACTATTCTCTTTACTCTATGGTCTAACAATATCATTAAAAGTCAATGAATTTCGATTGGAGCTAATCCGCGAACAAAAAGAGCGAGACAATTTTTTTAGCTCGTACAAGAGCAAGCCCTCGATCATCAAATGAATAAAACAACGCCATTCAATATGACGCCGTTGGAGGCACTCAATCTCCCCTTATTTGAACATTTCACAAACATTTACTTGGTCGAATTACACTTGGGTACCCCAGGTATCATGACAGCTTTTGCCCCATATTATTTACAAATTTGTTATAAAAAAAAATTTCTCTTAATAAATTAAGTTACTCCTTTCTATTTAATTTTTGTTACACAAACTTCCATTCCATGTAAATTATGGACATTGTAGTTCTTTAACATGTTTAATATTTAGATTATTCAATTTTTTCATTATATAGTTGTATATAGATTTTTTTTGTTAAATAATTGACTAATGCATCGTCTAAAGAAACTAAGTTTGTAATACACCACTTTCAGATGTGCTTTTTTTTTTAGCGCTTGACACCACGTCAGACCTAACTTGGACACAATGTGAGCCTTCCATCCACAAGTTCCATTAGAATCCCCAATCTTTGACTCTAGATCGTCAACTTCTTTTAGAATCCTTCCGTGTGACCCTTCTCTTGATAGTAGGTTTAAATACATTGCAAAGTAAGTGGAATGGTAGATCAATTTGTACATCGATCGGTTTGTCGTCGTCGTTCATCATCGCCAATATTTGGCACCGGGATAAAGATGCAGAACTAGCATAGCCTCACAATATTAGGATAATTGGCTAGGATATGTGATAGTTGAGAGTGTGGATCTTCATGAGCATTTTTTCTCGCTCTGTACTTTTCCTATAGCATCTTACTGGCGAATGGTAGTAAGAGACTACACAAGAGTTTTTATGAGGCATACCGAGGAGTGGTTTAAGATATTTGCAGGTACCGCCTCGGTCCTACAGGGAGTGACAGAACTGTCTAGGTCCACGACCGGGATGGACTACTGACCTCTAGAGTTGCTTACAATCACCTTCGACTAGGTCATCTTCCAATACGTCAGAGCTCTTGGATTTGGGATGCGGCTATTCCATCGCGGAGGTCCGTGTTCTTATGGCATGCCATTCTGGGGATTCTCCCCACTTCTGATTTATGCTTCGCCATGGTTTTGATGACCCTAGAATTTTCTCTATGTGTCTGGCAGATGTAGAGTCGCTGAATCATAAGCTGGTATGCTATCCGATTGCTGCTACATTATGGAGGTACTTGTTTGGTCTTTTTGGAGTACTGTGGAGACTATTTCTGATCCTCGATGAGTTGGTTGCAAAGGTGATACATCAGCAATGTAGCCTCCACATCGGGTTGCTGTGGACAGTGATTATTATGACAACGGGCTGGCTACTCTGGATGGAGCACAATGCATTTTTTTCTATGATCAGCGTCATAGCTTAGATACGTTACTTGCTCTTTTCCGATGCATGGCGAGTGAGACTGTCATTTTTTACTTTGAAGGTTGCTTCTCCATGCAGCAGGTGCATGATCTCCTTCAGGCACTATTTATTGCACCAAGACCAGGCCGGTTATCACGTATTATCAAGGTTCTCTGGCGATGTCCCCCTTTGGGCTGGCTCAAGTACAATATAGATGGCAGTTTATTAGGTGCCCCGGAACAAGACCGGGCAGCGAATGTTCTGCACATACCGAGGTTTTGTCAAGGATTGCTTCAGTCATCCTGTATTAAGTTGTTTCGTGTTTGAGACAGAATTTTTGGCAGCCATCATCTAGTGGAGATTGCCTATGAGCGAGGTTGGTACAACCTTTGACTTGAGACTAACTCTATGTACGTCTTGTCGTGCTTTCAGACTCCTTTAACTGAGGTCGCATGTTGCTGGCAGTCCTACTAGCTAACATGCTAGAGCACAGGGCCCCAATGCAGCAACTGGTCACTCATATTTTTCGCGAGGGGAACTTAGCAGCGGATGCTTTGACTCAGCTCACATAGGACAGCTGGTGGCTAAACTTCCCTGCTTCACTCTCTAGTCATATCAGATGCGACAAGTCTGGTCAACCTTTCTACAGGTTCGTTCCTTAACACGACTTTTTCATAGTGGCTGTTGGACCCTCTTGTCATGTTTGCCCCCCTGACTACCATGTTTCTCAAATAGTATGGGCTGCGACTTGATTGATTTGTCCCACCAGACTATCAGGCTTGTTGGTTAGCTGGTGATGGATTCTTTATCCCAGCTGACTGTCAGAAAGGTTGGTTAGCAGGTGTGTTGTGGCTTCTGACATTTTTGTATATATTTTATTTATTTATTGAAGTTCTTGAGAAAGAAAGTTTCTCAAGAAACTCAGTAAATGGATGATATCTAGTCATAAATGTGAATTTTAGATCTGATTTGTATTTGATATGTCAGAAAAAATATTAAGTAAAGGAACATACTGTTAAAATTAGTGATCCAGGTAATTCAAAATATGTTAGATATGATTCGGCAACTCAAACTTTATCCATGGAAATTCCTTCGTGTAACTTTGCAAGGAGTAAATTTAAAACCGTATATAGATGATATATGTTTGGTAACAGTATAATACTACCAGAGTCTCATAGTATGATAATATCCATTAATGAAATTAGTTAATATAATACAATAAAATATTGCTAGAGAGTCACATACCATATATAGATGATATATATTAATGGTACCAGTAAATATAATGCCATAAATACTACCAGATATCATACCATATATAGAAAGGCAGAGCAGATTAAATTCATAAATAGAAACTTAGATCAGACTGAGTCCTTCCACCTAATCAGCTTTTTTTTCTATTTTGAATAAAAATAATTATCAAAATTATCAAAATGGGTCGTAAGTAGTAGCTTACCTCTTTCTCTTATGAATTTCAGGTGCTCACACACCAATCAAAATTCGCAAAAAACTTCTAAAACAGATGAGTTTGGTAGAATTTTCGATCTAGAATTGGCTAAAATCCAATCCCTATATTGTGCCAATTGAGACATGTAACTCATGGTAGATTCTACTATCGATTGCCTTCTCACAATGCGCCTGCCTCAGTTGTTAGCCATTTCAAGTTCGAAGACGATGTTCCAGAGCAATGCATGAGAAGGCATCACTTCCAAGCTACGCAAATCCTCGACATCCCCTTGGGACATTTTCCGCAAGTGGTTATAACTGGATCGAATGTTCCGGCGAACACAGTTCCTACTAAGAATAGTGTTATAGTGAACAATCACATACGATTACGTTCAAGATTATGTTTCATCGGCGATATTTCAAGTATAGCAGCACACAAAAGTGAAGTTAAAATCAGATTTGACAGACCAAAACAGAAAGAGGCAAGGGCAAACACAATAAGAGAGCACGGGAAAAAGATAGTGTGTGAAAAAAGCTCTTGAATCTAGCAGGAGGATATATTCGTATAACAACAACTAGCAAAATCCTGGTTTCAACATTTATTCACTTGTACAATTGAATCCGCTCCCTCATGATTTTCAGATTGCGGCTTGCTCTGATCTCTGGCGCCGGTCATCTCTTTGGCTCTATCAGCCTGTTCATTCCAATCAGTCCTAGTCACCAGGACTGCCATTACCAAGGCGCAAACAATTTGCGCAGCTAGCAAGCCAACCCAAAGGCCAGGCAAGCCCCAGCCACGACCAAAACACATGTACAGACCAACAGGGAGCCCAACACCATAAAATGCACCCAGATCGATTGAGGCCCCAAGGCGTGGTCTTGCACAGCCTCTCAAGACACCACAACCTACGGTCTGAGGAAAATTGCCTATCTCGCATAGTCCGGCTATCGGCATCACTACTGCTGTCAGGGACAGGATTCCCTCGTCGTCGGTGAAATACCACCCCCATAGATGCCTCATTAGTGACATAAAAAGCATTGCAAGAAGGCCAAGGACAACCGAGCATCCGAATCCAACGAGACATGATAGCTTAGCTTTTTTGGGCCGATTTGCTCCAAGCTCATTGCCGATTCTTGTCGACACGGCTTGGCTGAGTGAAGACGGAAAAATGTAGACTAGCGAAGTTGCTTGGATTAGGATGCCCATGGTTGCAACTGCCTCCTGTGCATTTGGGAGAAAGCCAGATAAGATTGTCATAAGCTCATACCACCACCATTCCAAGCACACAGATACCGCACTCGGGATGGCCAACTTCAGAATCGGCTTCCATTCTCTGAAGCAATCAAAGGACCATCTTGGCCAAGATCCTCTACAAACACCGGAGTAGCAGATATAGAGGAGAAGGATTGCAAGGACGTTTGCGTCATTAATTGCTACAGACAGTGCAATGCCTTTAATCCCAAGGGTAAGGTAGTAAACAAAGAGGTAGTTTATAGGAGCGTGAAGAGTTACTGCAAAAGCTGCAGCAAGTAAAACAGGGAGGGTAATGTTTTGCGACCTGAGAAAGATTCTAAGAGGGTTTATGATACTCTGGAGGACTAAATCAGGGATAGATAGAACAAGATAAGTCAAGGCAATGAAAGAGATATTTGGCTGGCTGCCCCAAGCCGCAAATATAGGTCTAAAGTTGAGCAAAAGTACAGAAATGGGTATGCATAACACCAACAAAATTAATGTTATTCTCTGAAGGGTTAACCCCATTAGTGACAGTTGTTTAGCTCCATAGGCTTGCGAAAAGATGGGATCAGTGCCTGAAGATAGGCCAGATATCAAGGAGTATCCGAAAATATTGGCAATCCCAACAGCGAGGGATCCTCCTGCTAATGCTGCCTTCCCAAGTTTCCCAATGTATACCACCGAAATCGCTGATTTTCCATACATGATAAGAGCTGTCATAATAAGCGGGATGGCGATGGCCCACAATAGCTTGATCTCCTCTATCACCTACTAGGGAAAAAAAACAAGACAGATCAACCACAAAGGGATTACACTTGGATTATTTGGAACGATTACTCTCATATAACAAAATCAAAATATGATTTATTGATCAGATTGGTTAACACTGACCTCACAAAGGTAAGGCCAACAAGCTTTGTCTCCAACAACTTCTTGTTCCTGATTTCCAGATTGGTTGTTATTCAACAAGGGAACAACAGAGGCAGCGTGATCTCCGTCCATATTGGTCGGCTGAAAATTGAACAGTAAAATCTAAGAAAAATGGATAAGTAAAAATGACAGCCAAAGCGTTCCAAATCCGAGTTCTATAGACTAATGGGAGAAGGTTTTGTGAATGGTGACTTTACCCCTCCTGAGAAAGATGATCCTGACTATCCGGAGTGGAGTATGAATGATTTTCTTGTGATGTCTTGGATCTTGAATTCTGTTGATCCCAAACTCCATAACTTGTTTACCTGTGCTAAGAGTGCACGTGAATTATGGGAATCCATCCGTGAGATGTATTCTCAGCAAGAGAACACTTATCGTGTTTTTGAATTAAAAAAGAACCTTGTTGATCTTCGAAGAGGAGACAAACCATTTGTTGAATATCTAAGTCAATTTAAATCAATGTGGGATGAACTCAATCTCTTGAGACCCACATCTGTTGATCCTGCTGTTGTTAAAAAAAGAGAAGAAGAGGATAAGATTTTTTAGCTCTTGATGGGTCTTGGATCCGATTTCGATTCCCTTATTGAATCAATTCTTACCACTGCTGACATTCCTTCTTTTGGAATGGTTTGTGCCAGGGTTCAAAAGGAGGAAACCCGAAGGAAAATTATGAGTCCTCATTCAAAAAATGACTCAACTGAAGCAAGTGCCTTTGTGTCCTCCTCTGATCTCAATGTTAATGCTGCAAAGAAGCTATTTTTTCGTGGCAATTCCTCTGCTTCAAAATCAAGAGGAGGAGGACGTACTGGTAGATACACTAATATGTCTTGTGAACATTGTGAAAAATTGGACACACAAAGGAAAGGTGTTGGATTCTTCATCCATACCTCAAGCAGGTCAGAGAGAAGTCGAATGACCAAGTTAATGCTCTTACCGCTTCACCCTCTCTTCCTTCAACTAGCACCATGGAGGAACTTGCTCAAAAGCTTCTGCAGCACATGAAGTCTTCTGAGAATTCTAGTCAACATGATGCCAAAAACCTCAAATCATATGATGAAGGTAAATCAGGTAATTGCTCTTTAATTGCTCTTCATTCAGTTGAAAATTCTAATCATAGTTGGATTGCGGATTCAGGTGCAAATGAACATATGACTTTTGATCAAAATCTTCTTGATAATTATCAAACACTTAAAAATAAATCAATTGTTGTTGCTAATGGAAATAATATTCCCATTCATGGTCATGGTCTTGCCTGCATTCTTGGCATTGAGAATAAAGCTGTTACTCTTCATGTGCCTAAACTCATGTGTAACCTTCTCTCTATTAGCAAGCTTACAAAACAATTAAATTGCACTACTATTTTTTCAGCTAATGATGTTAAGTTTCAGGATTGCAGAACTCAGATGACGATTGGTGAAGGCAAAATTAAGAATGGACTATATGTTATCGATTCTCTTCCTAGAGCTCTTGCTGTCAATAATGAATCTGCTGAATTGTGGCACTTACGTTTAGGACATCCCAGCAGCAACATTATGAAAATAATGTTTCCTCATTTCAATAAACTTGAACTTGATTGTGAAAGTTGTCACTTTGCTAAGAATAAGAGACTTCCTTTTAAACTATCTAATTGTGAGTACAATTCTGCATTTGAGTTAGTGCACTCTGATGTCTAGACTGCCCTAATTCGTTCCTATAATGGCTTCCACTATTTTGTGTCTTTTATAGATCATTTTAGTCGTGCCTCATGGATTTATTTGCTTAGGAGTAAGGGTGAAGTTTTTACGGTGTTCAAAAAATTTGCTGCAATGATCAAGAATCAGTTTGATTCTAAAATTAAGATACTAAGAACAGATAATGGCTCTGAATATAAGGGAGAATTTGTCCAATTTTTGAAAGATGCAGGTATTGTACACCAAACATCTTGTGTGTATACTCCAGAACAGAATGGTGTGGCCGAACGGAAAAATCAGCATTTGCTAAATGTTTCTCGTGCTATGATGATCAAGATAAAAGTCAAAAAAATCTTCTGGAGTGAAGCCATTCTCACCGCGTGCCACTTGATCAACAGGTTACCCTGTAAACCTCTGAAGAATAGGTCTCCTATGGAAGTTCTTCTTAATAAGAAACCAAACATCTCGTATTTAAGAATTTTTGGTTGTGTATGTTATGCTCATGTGCCTGCTGTCAAACGTGATAAGTTAGACAAAAGAGCTGAAAGATGCATTATTTCTTGGCTACTCTATCTCTCAAAAAGGTTACAAGTGCTACTCTCCTTCTCAAGGGAAGCTGGTAGTATCAAGAGATGTTCATTTTGTTGAACACCAACTTTTTTATTCTTGTCTTTCTGATGATCAAAATCAGGGGGAGGAAATTTATCTTGATAATACTGATCTACCTCTGCCTATACTTCCTCACATTTTTCCTTTTACTTACAAGGAAAAGGCAAGAACTGTCTCCTTGCAGGATACTGATGATTGCAGAGGAAGTGATCCTGAGAAAAGGAGCAATCAAGGAGACTCAAGAGGGACAACTGATGCTACTGAATCTGCAGATTTTGGAAACAATTTGAACTCTGACAGTTCAAAGTGCCAAGGTACTTCACTTAACTCTGATCCTGATCACAATTCCACAGAACTAAGAAGATCCACTCGACAGAGGCAACCAAATACTCTGCTAAAAGATTTCAAAATCTACCAAACTGTTTATCCTATTGATGACTATCTCTCTTATAAACATGTTAAACCTGCTTATAGATCATATATCAGTAAAATTAATAGTTTAACTGAACCAAAAAACTTTGAGGAAGCTGTGAAAATTAAAGGTTGGCGAGATGCTATGATGGAAGAACTACATGCTCTTAAAAAGAACAACACTTGGGATATTGTTGATCATCCCTCGGATAAAAAATAAATTGACTGCAAATGGATATATAGGATTAAGTACAAGAGTGATGGTTCTGTGGAAAGATTGAAAGCACGACTAGTAGCTAAAGGTTTCACCCAAACCCCTGGTTTAGATTATGGTGAAACCTTTGCTCCTGTTGCGAAAATGAACACTCTTCGCCTCATCATTTCTTTAGCTGTTAATCTTGGAAGGAGGATGGATCACATGGATGTGAAAAATGCCTTTCTACAAGGCGACATCAAGGAAGATATTTACTTGCGATTGCCTCCTGGTTTAGAGTGCTTTGAACCTAACAAATCTTGCAGACTCAAGAAGGCCATTTATGGTCTTAAACAGTCACCACGTGCATGGTACATTAAACTCAGCAATGAATTGATTAATCTGGTGTTTAAAAAGTGCTATGCGGACTCTTCTCTGTTCGTTTCCAATCAACCTGAAGGTAAGATCATCATCCTTATATACGTTGATGATATTCTCATAACAGGAAGCAATCCTAAGCTTATTGATAGACTGAAATATGCTCTTCATAAGCGATTTGATATAAAAGACTTGGGTAAGTTGAAGTTTTTTCTTGGCATTGAAGTAGCATATTCTTCAAAAGGTGTGTTCTTAAATCAAAGACGTTATGTTCTTGATATTCTGAAAGAAACAAAGAAGATTAATGCACGACCTTACAACTCCGATCGAGCAAAATTGGAAAATACCTGAAGACAAAGGTAATCCTCTTGACCCTAAGGCTGCTGTTCAATTTGCTAGAACTGTTGGTAAGTTGATCTACTTAAATCTTACACGACCTGATATTACGTATGCTGTTAATATAGTAAGCCAAATGATGCATTCTCCTTATGAAGTTCATCTATTATTTCTTGATCGTATCTTACAATATTTAAAAGGTTGTCCTGGTCGAGGAGTGCTCATGAAATGCAATAATCACTTGGATGTTTGTGCTTTTGCAGACTCCGATTATGCAGGCTGTGAAAGCAGCAGAAGATCAACCTCAGGGTACTGCATAATGGTTGGAAGCAATCCTGTTATATGGAGATCGAAAAAGCATGACGTTGTTTCTCGATCTAGTGCTGAAGCTGAGTATAGATCAATGGCACATACAACAAAAGAACTGGTTTGGGTCAGAAATATTCTCAATGAACTCGACTTCAAAATCCAGCTGCCAATGAAGTTGTTCTGTGATAACAATGCTGCAATTCACATCGCCAACAACCCGGTGTTCCACGAACGCACCAAACATATAGAAATTGACTACCATTTTGTGCGGGACAAAGTTCAAGATGGGTCAATAATCACTCCATACATAGCCAGTGATGATCAACCAGCCGATATCTTCACTTAAGCTGTTGGTTCCTCGCTGTTTGAAAAACTTCTATGCAAGCTGTGTATTGTTAACTTATACAACCCAGCTTGAGGGGGAGTATTGAAGTTCATGCCTCTCCTTGAAGTCCATGCCTCTCATTCTCTCTTCAATCATTATCAATTATTACCATTCAATGCCTAAATCTCTTCAAGGGTCTTCAACGGCTAGTCTTCTTTTCTTCCCTCCTTTCCAATCTGCATTTATGCAGCTTCGTTCTTTTCCAACTCTTGTAATTATTAGCTTAGTTTTTCATTCTCATATTTAAGTTCTCAACTTGTAATCTGCTTCAATACAATTCACTACATTCAATTAATTTCTTTCTCATCAAATTTAACAATTCACACATAATTTTGTTAAATTGGAAATGATTTAATTAAACTTTTACTGGTTGTGAATGATAAATTTTACATCAAGATAATAAATTTTTAAAATTATTTAAGCAATAAATATATTTTAAAAAAAATCTCCAATCTAACAGCCACCACTCGCTAGATATTTTAGAAATATTTACAAAAGTATAGCCTTTCAATTGCACCATTTGGGTTATGAAATATGGTGAGAGGCTAACCAAAATTCAAAGTTGTTCAATGTTGTTTGCATCCCTTAGGTATATCCTCTTGCGAGCTGGTTCTAATTGCATTGGTTAATTCGATTTTCCAATTTCCCACCACCATTTTGTTTCAGTATTTTAAAAATCGCTGTCAAGACAATGACGCTCATTAAACTGTCTTAATCCGATGCTAACTAACTGATTACTCTGAAACAGCTGGTGCCCTCGCTTGAATCGCGGCGCACGAATGCAGATTTAGAAGTTCGTCATCTGACAATGAACACAGAGTTGCACGTCAATGAAATCATCGGAATCAAATTTATGCTAGCGAGCTGTCCGCGCTTAGACATTCTCACACTGTGCCTGCAACTCGGAAATATCTTCCAGGACTACTATCCTCCATATCTCGGCTTGAACTGAACTTCTCTAATCCCACCGCCTGGAGCGAGAGTCGGGTCCTTGGCCCGCCAGTCAACCAGTTCGTTCTTCCGGAAGACGTCTACAATCATCAAGGGTTCTGGAGCATCTGAAGCTCTACTGGTGCGACATTGACGTCCCGAGGTTCGTCTCCTCTTTTATTATAACAAGAAAAAAAAAGTAGATGTTCCATTATTTCATGTCTGTCGTTAGGATTAAAGAGGCTTGATAGAGAGTTTATTAATCAATCCGTTATTTGTTTTTTCCCTCTGTCGAACGGGAAAAGTGATTCGGTGGTTTTCCTTAATATTTCCAGGTTGCCGGACTTAGGGTCACAGCGAAGCCTTTTCATTGGTTGGGTCCAGTTGAGTATGATCAACCTCAAGAAAATTCTGGTGTCATGTCCAATCCTGGAGAGCCTTAGTCTTGAAAACTGTCAAGGAGGCTCTGGACATTACTCCGGGCTCTGGACACTAGTGGACAAGTGCGTGTTCCGGCGGATATTTTCTTATACGGGTCGAGTGTGCCAGTTCCAGTTGTGGATTTCAGTGATCATTCCGTCGAGGCCCTACTTGACTTCCAATTCTAGGAGGATTTCGTAGAGTCGGCTACTCCTTTCCTGTGCAAGCTTCTCGAGCAACTCCGTTCTTCCAGATTCATGACCATCTAGAGGGTTCTTTATAGGTAATATAATTCATCTACTAAACCAATGTCATCTTTGCAAATATTTATCAAGTCAAATGTATTGATTTCTTTTCTGAAGTAGATTGTACCAAGCAGCGAAAAAAATGCAAAAATCCAGACTTGCACGTCGAACACCTGACCATTGTGAGCACTGAGCACCTTAATGCACCTCAAGGAAATCCGCGGCCTTATTTTCATGATCGCAAGTTGCTTGGAGTTTCTCACCTTATACATAGGTGAAGGGAAAATGTATAAGGTGAAAACATCCAACCTCGGGTACATGAAATTAAGGCCGCGGATTTCATTGGGGTGCATTAAGGTGTTCATAATGCCAGGTGATCGACACGCAAATCCGGGTTTGTGCGTTTCTTTTCGCGGCTCGGTACAATCTGCTTCAAAAAAAAAAATCGATGCATCTGACTTGGTAAATGTTTGCAAGAGCATGTTAAATAAGATGACACTGTGTTGATAGATGACTTATTTCCTGCAAAAGAATACTGCAGATGGTCTTGAATCTGCAAGAAACGGATTTGCTCGAATGAACTTTACACTATTATAAACAACAACTACTAGCAATGTGTTAAGCCCTTGTTATTATTCGTTCCATTTCTTGTTGCAGAACTACGTGGCTCCATACCCACTCAGCAGCAACCAGATAGAGGAGCTGCAAAGTCTGCTAGAGCTTAATGTTAGGCACTTTAAAGGGACTAGGACGAGATAGCTGTGATCGCTGATATCATTTGCCACGGCCAATGCTTGAGGAGTGTGAATCTCTACATTTGAGAGGAGGATGAGCTTTCTGATAATTACATCGACATTGTCAAAGAAG
>SOPF01000021.1:9501-75329 GCA_012979155.1 Hypericum perforatum | reverse complement strand
TGTAATCGATTACTACAATGAAACACAAGTGAACATCAAGTTCTTCAGTATCCGAATATGTTGGCAATCCCAACAGCGAGGGATCCTCCTGCTAATGCTGCCTTCCCAAGTTTCCCAATGAACACCACAGAAATTGCTGATTTTCCATACATGACAAGAGCTGTCATGATAAGCGGGATGGCGATGGCCCACAATATCTTGATCTCCTCTATCACCTACTAGGGAAAAAAACAAGACAGATCAACAACAAGGATTATTTGGAAGGATTACTCTCTTAAAAAAATCAAAATATAATTTATTGATCAGATTGGTTAATACTAACCTCAAGAAGGTAAGGCCAACAAGCTTTGTCTCCAACAACTTCTTGTTCCTGATTTCCAGATTGGTTGTTATCCAACAAGGGAACAACAGAGGCAGCACGATCTCCGTTCATATTGGTTGGCTGAAAATTGAACAGTAAAATCTAAGAAAAATGGATAAGTAGAAATGACAGCCAAAGCGTTCCAAATCCGAGTTCTATAGACTAATGGGAGACGGGAAAGGTATCGATATAAATACAAATATAAATGTAAATAAATGCGACAAGTTCGTGTCATAAATAATAGTGTTGCTTCTCGGACATACTTTTATATTTGGTAAGTGCTTCTTGAATGTATTTAATTGAATCTTTATGGACCTGATGAGGACTATCCATATGGGTATTATACATAGCCCCCATAAGGTCGATAAAGATTCATAAAGTAGGTTCGAGAAGCAACAATCTCCTATTTATGACACAATCTCGTTCCAATTATTTACATTTACATTTATATATGTATCTATCCCGGTTTTGGTTATTTCTCTTTGTTTATCACTAAGTAGCTCTGTTAGGGAATGGTATTCTACGTCAAGAAAAATCCCCTTTGACAACAGAGTTGATCATAATATAAATATTCTTTTACAATGGCACGATCCATTATCAGTTGGAAATAATTCAGTGGCCTAACAACATAACGCTAAGCAGTGAAAATGTCTCCATTTCAACATGGAATCCATCAGCCAGAAGATGCTTCAACTTTACTCAAAGAAGATTCCAACAAATAAATTACAAGGAA
The DNA here is from genome assembly GCA_012979155.1 of Hypericum perforatum. Classification (NCBI taxonomy): domain Eukaryota; kingdom Viridiplantae; phylum Streptophyta; class Magnoliopsida; order Malpighiales; family Hypericaceae; genus Hypericum; species Hypericum perforatum. Next base: position 74,235 of record SOPF01000021.1, on the reverse strand, counting down.
ACAACAGTACTTACATATTTCATTGAAGATAGTCCAATAGTGAAAAATCTTCTTATATTTGAATAATGAATCCCGTTTATGGAATGCTGCCATTGTATGCCAGTACTGCATCTTCATGTGCTTCAGGCCCAACTGCTCACGAGTGTTGCGAGGTCGGTTGTTCAGTGCAACAAACACTCTGAATTGATTTCTTGCTTAGATAGCAAAGGCTTGAAGTATACTAGAAGGTCGATTGTTACTCAAAAACTTTCCTGCAGGTCGCTTATCCTGGTCAAGGTTGATAACAGTTAGCAACAGAACTTCAGAGAGCAGAGATGATCGATCATATGCATAAATGTGAACATGCAATAAGGACAACAAAATGGAAATTGCCTTGGAACACTGTATGAAGAAAATAACATGCAACGAAAACGATCATTCGAAACAACTCAGGGCAAATTCGAATCAATCTTTCAAATTTTTGCCGAGATTTCATTGATTCAAAGATCAGTGGAATCCAAGAATTAAGTCTGCAGGTCTGCAAGTAGTATAATGACCGAACCTCCCATTTCAAACCCTAAAGATCTCATTTTTCATCAAAGTGCGAAAGCAAATTGAAACCCTGACATCGTAATTCGGCTACAACAAGAAACAATCAAAGAATGCTACTACTCGTGTCATATCCAATACAAGCGGTATCCTCGAAAAGGCCGCACCTGTAACCAAGCCACATTCCCAACTCCACGAGCCTAATAAGGAAACTCTGAGGCCCTCCCACATCGATACCCGCAAAATGCGACCTCTCCGCGTCATCACCGATGGCGCCTACCAAGAAGAAACATCATCGGATCAAAAACCGCACCGGAGACAAAATTAACAACTCAAATTTAAGTCTTCGCAAACTGTTACCCAAAAAGATAAAGAAACGAAGAGCTACCGTTAGACGACGGCGAAGCGGAGAGGCGATTTCAGGAATTAGGGATTTAGGTTTCGGAGCCGCGGGATAGCAGTAGTTCATTTTAATACTAATTGTTACACTGCCTTCTCTTCAACCAAAGCTACTCTACTACCCTCGACAGAAATCAGAAAAAAACTATACGAAAATAATATGGGTAAATTACATCTGGCCGGATCATTGAGTGATTCGGTCAGACCACCGATTTAAAAACTATGATCAAACGTACATGATATCCCATCACGCGTTGATGAATAAAATATCGAATTGGATTTTTTTTAAAAATTAGTAAGTCACCAAATAACAAATATTTAACAACAATATATTCTAAATAAATATTTACATTAGATAGTTAATGAGTTGTTTCATTTTAAATTGCATCTTTTTTATGGTAACATATTTAATCTCCATAAAATAGAAGTTCTCTAATTTAAATTACCATAAAAGATCACTTCTAAAAGAATAAATATAATTAGCAAATTATTTCTTACTATATATAAATGATAGACCACAAATAGATTGGTCTAAGAAAATCACGAATAACTATACGACCTCAATGATATCACAGTTGATAAAAATATAAACAAATCTGTTTATGTGACGAGTCTCATAATTCTAATCTTCAATAAGATTTAATAGTTTAATGCAATAAAGCGAAAATACAGTTGGTTGACTAATCTCATTCCGCCGCAAAATATGTACTAGATGCGGAATATATTAATATATTTTTCATTAAATAATCAGGATATGCAATTTACTATGTTATATATATGGATATGAAATATATAGAAACTAAAAAAATTACTCATTTCGGCTCCTCTTTATAAGTAAACATATTAATGACTTTTTTTGAGATACTATTCTAAACTTATTTTATTATAATATGGGAAATTGAACCTTAAATTTACCAAACTCTTCTCCATCCTTATGCCGCTAGACCAAAAGTCACTCGGCATTGTTAAACTGCCTTCTGTTCAACCAAAGCTACTCTACTACCCTCGACAGAAATCAGAAAAAATATATATATACCAAAATAATATTGTTTTTCATATTTTCTGAAAATTTTAATTTATTGATATATAGGATAATTTTATTTTTAAAAATAAATGTTGCATTATCACAAGATTTGAGCCATTGGCCTCCTAAATATATATAATATTTTGTAACCTTGAACTATAAATTGTTTGTGTTAATATATTATAAAAAGTGGAGTGTCATTTACTGGACCCATCAAAATGTTGAAGAATTTTTGTCCAAGCATATTTTGACTAATAAAATAAATGCGATAAAATTGTATAAATTTGTCCAATGATAAAAACAATTTATAATATATTTTTATCATATTATCTTAAACTATTTCTTTTATTCAACGTTAAATATAACTCAAATATTAATAATTATTTTTCTAATTTATGATTTCTAGATGTCAAATATAATTTTTTTAAAGTTTGGAATCAAATATTTAATATTAAAATTTTTAAAATTTATATTTCAAATACAAATCAGTATATAATAAAATAGTTACATAATATTTTAAGTACTGTCAAATAGACGTATCAAACGTACTCATTATTACGATGAACCCTTCTTAAAAAATTTGGTAAATAATATTTACATGATGTCCCACCAAAGGTAGATGAATAAAATATCGAATTAGATATTATGGTAACACATTTAATCTCCATAAAATAGAAATTCTCTAATTTAAGTTACCATAAAAAATGAATTCTAAAAGAATAAATATAATTAGAAAATTATTTCTTACTATATATAAATGACTGATGACAAAAAAAAATTTGGTCCAAGAAAATCATGAATAACTATACGACCTCAATGATTTCACAACTAATGAAAGTACAAATATATCTGACTACGCGCTAAGTCTCATAATTCTAATCTTCAATAAGATCTAATAGTTTAATGCAATAAAGCGAAAATACAGTTGGTTGACTAATCTCATTCCGGCACAAAATATGTACCAGATGCGGCATATATTAATATATTTTTCATTAAATAATCTGGATATGCAATTTACTATGTAATATATATGGATATGAAATATATAGAAACTAAAAAAATTACCCATTTCGGCTCCTCTTTATAAGTAAACACATTAATGACCATCAATTTCATTCCTTGTTGACCCTCGCACAGAGTTCCTATAAATTATACTTGAACGTCACATCCTTTTTCATTCTTCATCAATGGATCCGCCAATCAAATTAAATGAGTTACGGGAAGTAATCAATGGATTATTTCCAATCAGATCAATGGTGTACCAAAATTGAAATGTACAGTCGAGGGACAAGTAAACTAGGGAGGGTCATGTGTACGCATGTCACCAACAAAATTAATGTTATTCTCTGAAGGGTTAAGCCCATGAGTAACAGTTGTTTAGCTCCATAGGCTTGAGAAAAGATGGGATCAGTGCCTGAAGATAGGCCAGAGATCAAGGAGTATCCGAATATATTGGCAATCCCAACAGCGAGGGATCCTCCTCCTGCTAATGCCGCCTTCCCAAGTTTCCCAATGAATACCACCGAAATTGCTGATTTCCCGTACATGACAAGAGCTGTCATTATAAGCGGGATGGCGATCCATCATGCAACCCATCAGCTACAAGTCTCTTCCATTTTACCTAAAAAGATTCTATTGTATAAATTGCAATGAAGCAAAAGTACTTGCATCTTTCATTGAAGATAGTTCAATGTTGACAAATCTTCTTATATTTAAATAATAAATCCCGTTTGCGAATTGCTGCCATTGTATGCCAATACTGCATATTCGTGTACTTCAGGCCCATTGTTGTACATGGTGCAGAATCTGCACCTTTTGAGAGCAAAGATAATCATCATATGCATAAATCTGATGCAAATTCCATTTACATTTTACAATGAACAACTTCTACTAATCTTTTCTTCAAAAAACAGCTTGTAAATTTTTTGTTGATTGGTACTTTCGTTGCCGAGCCACATAAAAATAGTGGAGAATAACAATACCATAAAAGTGTCTTGTTATGATTAGAATTGACGTTGCTAATCGTGTCAATAGCATAATTAGAATTGTATAAACGATACAATTTGCAGCAGAATGTCCATTCCTAATTTTAGCATATTTGGTCGATAATGAACATTTAAGAAAGAGATTCTTAATTGCAAATGAAGATCTCAAAGATGATACTAACCATAGCTATAAATAATTACTGTTGGCTTTGGGCCAAAAGCCAAAATTCCACCTCTTAAAAAAGGAAGAGGTGGATTGTGCATGGTGGGCCTCTTTGCATGAGGCCCACCTCCTACTTCAATTGGGTCGGTCTAAAGAGTATAAAAGGAGGAACCCGCGGAAGCGAAATGACTTTTGCCACCCTGAATTTACACACATAAACAAAATTTCAGTTTAGTCACTGACAGTTTCGGTAGATTAACGATTAGGTCCAATCGTGGAATCCGAGCATCGATTCGATTCGTTCGTGATCGGGCTTCGACCGACAACTCATCAACAACGTTGCGGGACTTCGTGGGACATCGCTTCAACAAGTAAGCGATTTTATTAAGCTTAATTACGTGGTTAATTAAGTTAGGTGTATTTGGATAATTATGTGTTAATTATGCATGAAAACCGACAATTACTGATGATATCCTAACAAAATTATATTGGAATTATGCCAAAGTGATCCTACACAATACAATAGATTCAATATAATTAATGTGCATGCTTTAATACTTCACATTAGTACCACCTCAGATTTCCTGGACATAGTTACTTCATCAAGCAGCTTGGGAAATCAGATTATGTGAATCTCATCATTCAACGCAGAAATCTAACTTTTCTGAAGTTCCAAGCCTGCAATATTAATGTTGGGTACTACCAATAACAAAGACACATTATTTTGGTCTATTAAATAAATAATCATGACCATCAGAAATAAATGAAGAATTGAAGAAAATGAATTTGGCGCATGGAAGATTTGTTTGATTAAATTACAAGATTTAGATTGGATTTTGGTTTAGATTTTAAAGTCTTATTTAATGCTTTTGTCTTTATTTCTCATGGAAACAAATTGTATATAAGGAGCTCAACGTCCAGCCTTGTATCCCAAAGAAAAAGAAAGAAGAGTAGTGAATTAGAGAGATATTGTGGTAGATTTTATTTTCCGCCACGTCTACGCAATCTCAAAATTACACCTGATTTTTTTCCAAAACATTATTAAACAAGCTACAAACTTGCAACAATGGCTCAAGTCCAAACTAATCCTCTGATTGTTCCATTTCTCTTCCTCACTATATTCTCATCATTTTATTTCACAAGAACCCAACAAAAAGGCTTCAGCCTAGAGCTAATACACCGAAACTCTCCGAAGTCACCATTCTACCCCGGCGACTTAACAGATTCTGAGAGGCTCAATATGCTTCTCAGACTCTCAAAACAAAGAGCCTCCAAGCTAGACAAATTGGATTCTTGTCCAAATGAAACAATTACCTCAAAACCCGTCAGATTCGGAGTGTCCGAAGATGATTTTCTCTACTTGGTGAAGATTCATCTTGGCACACCTGGAACGCCCTTTTTTCTTCTGATGGATACCGGCAGCTCCCTAACTTGGACGCAATGCCAGCCTCTCACACACAGTTTTCCCCAAAACCCTCCCATCTTCAATGGTCGTTCTTCGAGCACTTACCACCAACTTCCATGTCAGCACCCCTTTTGCAGGAGCAACACTCCCGACATGTTTCGTTGCGTCAGCGACAACTGCATGTACACTCTGCGGTATGGGAATAACGCGTCAACGACCGGGGTCGCTTCAATGGATGTAATTACAACCTACGATGGCAGACACATCAACGTGTATTTTGGGTGCTCCCACGACAACAAACAGTTCGTGTTCGGACATTCGGGCAAGACGGGAGGGATCATGGGGTTGAACTTGTCTCCTGTTACGGTTTTGAGGCAGTGGATTGACATGACGCTCGGCCAGTTCTCTTATTGCTTGGTGCCTTACTATGCAACCTCTGTCACTCTCCTAAGGTTTGGTTTCGTTCGTTAGTACTCATTTCTATTATTAATTAACTAAAAATTGCTGTTATTTGGAAAAAAGCAAAATAAAGAAAACACTGTGAGTGAATGATTACTAAGATGCACTTTTTTTCTTTTACTTGTACTACGTCTCTCAAGTCATTCGTCTTTAACCATTTTGTTGTACACTTATATTTAGATTCGGGGATATCATTCCAATGCATGGGAGAAACTTCCAATCAATCCGAGTCGCACCAGCCGAAGGACGACGTAACAATTACTACGTGAACCTGCTCGATATAAGCGTGGGAAACCGCGCCATGCGATTTCCGAGGGGCACGTTCGCTCGGAGGAGCACCGGCGGCGGAGGATGCATTATTGATTCCGGCACATCAAGCACTTTAATCATCAGAGATGCATATGACCGTCTAATTCCCGAGTTCGAGAGTCATTTCAATCGCCTCGGACTCGTGAGGTACCGTCACACTGAGCTCGAAATGGACCTTTGTTATAGGCTCCAAAACTCAGTAAGGTTCCAAGATTATCCTTCGTTGACGTACCATTTTGAAGGAGCCAATTTCACTGTCCAGCCTAGATACTTGTACATTGTAGTTAGTGATCATGGTGCTTTATGTTTGGTAATGACGACGACTTTAAGAAAGACTATTGTTGGGGCACTGCACCAGGCAAATACCCGGTTTGTTTACGAGGCGGATCCACATCATCCTAGGATCCTTTTTGCGCCTGAGAATTGTCTAAACGATAGAATCTGATGGTGCCAATTTTAACTTTAATATCTTCGATAGGTGCTTTTTTTTTCTTTATAATAATACAAAGAGATAAATTACTCTTTTTTTTTAATTTTGTCATTCGTTTTTATTATGGGAGAATTTCAATGAGCTGTATGAGTACTATCTGATGTTTATACGCGGGTCTCCATGCCACTCTTTTTACGTACGTAAATGAATACGAGCAATATAATCAACTTATGAATATATGTTGTTGGAGAGATATAGTACAACAGCTGCTCAAGAATCAAGAGACATTGTGGCTACATGTAAACTTTGCAAATGATGCATAACTACCAAACAAAAAAAAAAAAAATTCCCTGTATCTGTGATAGCTAAATGTAAACTCTTGTGGTGATGAAATTTATCAAGATTTCTCATTTACACGGTTGTTTTTCTAAAAACAAATTTTAACGTATTATCTGAATTTTTACAATTGTACGCATTTTTAAAACTGGAATGTTTATTAAAACAATCCAGAGTGCCGTTAATTATACGGAGTCCTTTTGTTTTAACGTCAACTTTTTTTCTTTAATCGCCAATTAATTTGTATGTTCGTTTTAGGTAGAACTTTAAAAAAATTCTATGTACAAATATTTAATACTGATATTTTTACAATAATTTAAATACTAGACCTGGTTAATAACTCTCTTACTAGTTAATTTAAAATTTTTTTTGTAATTTTTACTTTTATATACTTATTATAAAGAATATGATAATATTCATATAATAAAATAAAATACTAATGATGGAGTCACTTTTAAATATGATTAGAACTGGCTAAGAAAGACTATTATTGGGGCAATGCACCAAGCAAATACCCGGTTTGTTTACGAGGCGGATCCACATCATCCTTGGATCCTTTTTGTGCCTGAGAATTGTCTCAATGATAGAATCTGATGTTGCCAATTTTAACTTTATTAATCTTCGATAGGTGCATTTTCATTTTTTTCCCATAATAATGCAAAGAGATAAATTACTCTTTTTTGAGTTTATCATCCATTTTTATCATGGGAGAATTTCAATGAGCTGTATGAGTACTATCTATTGTTTAAACGCGGGTCTCCATGCCACTCTTTTTACATACGTAGATGAATAAGAGCAATAGAATCAACTTATGAATATTATTATTTTTGGAGAGATATAGTACAACAGCTGCTCAAGAATCAAGAGGACATTGTGGCTAATGTAAATTATAAAGATGATGCAATAACTACCAAAGATACAAAAATTTTCTTGTATCTGTGATAACTAAATGTAAACTTTTGTGGTGATGAAATTTATCCAGATTTCTCATTTACATGGTCTTTTTTTCAATAATAAATTTTAACTTTTAAAAAAGAAAAGTTCTATGAACAAATATTTAACATTATTAATTTTAATATTTTTTAAATAATTTTCTTACTAATTAATATATGAATTGTTTGTAATTTTTGTTTTTATACACTTGTTATAAAGAATCTGATAATATTAAAAAAAAAAAACACAAAAGAATTGCTTAGCTACTCTAGATTTTCCCTCTCTAAGTGCTCTCTTGTTATTTGCTCGGATTTCCACGAGGATCGTCTTGGGTCCCGGTGGGTGTTGCCCGGATGGCGGCTGAACCTCCAACTGGGGATGCCGGTATCCCACCTCTCCCTACACCAACTCCACCCAGAGGAGGTAAGAAAGTGAAAACTGGTGATGGGGAAGCAAGCAACTGTTCCGCGTCGGTCGAAAACCCTCAAACTCATGGGGAGTCGGAAGAACAGAGGAGACGCAAGCTCAGTTTCAAAGATGCAATGATGGGAATTGGAGATGACGGGGTAGGATCTGATTCCCAGCAGTTTGTCTTTGAGGTTGAGAACGTTGTCTCTAGCGATTCTGAAGATGAAGATGAAGAGGACCCATTTTGCCCCTCTATCCATTTCACTAAGGAGGAGAAACTGGAAATGAGAAGACCTTGGTGGGGCACTTTGATCATCAAGGTGTTAGATTTCAAAATATCATACCCGTATTTGAAGAGAAGGTTAGCGCAGATGTGGAGCTTGCCACCGGATTTTCACATGATCGACCTCGGGCACGAGTTCTATCTCGTTAAACCACGCACAATGGAAGAATATAACCACATTCTTATGGGCGGCCCATGGATGATTGCGGATCGGTACGTTACGGTTCAGCGTTGGATCCCAAATTTCAATCCGGAAGAAGCCAACACATCGAAAGTCATAGCATGGATTCGTGTTCCCAACTTAGCCATGGAGTTCTACAACCCGAGAGCACTTCAAAAATTCGCCCATCAGCTGGGAAGACCTATCCGCATTGACACTAAAACCGAGGAGTGCCGGAGGGGAAGCTTTGCTCGGTTATGTGTTGAGATTGATCTCACCAAGCCGCTACTCTCTTCATTTAAGGCTGGTCGGCAAAAGCATCGAGTACAATACGAAGGGCTCCACAATGTGTGCTTTGAGTGCGGCTTGTATGGACATCTCACTACGTCCTGCATAAAGATACACAAGGAGTCTCCACAAGCACCAGATGAAAGGCAACCTGAGACTCATAACCCTCAACCTCCGACCCCCGCGCCAAGTACGGATCCGGAGACAAGGTATGGTGACTGGATGTTGGTGCAAAGGAAAGCGCGGGTTAGACGAGCTCCGGCAATGGTAACGTCGATGCCCAAGTTGAATCCCACCCCAATTTCGGCTAATCACAACGTCTCCCTGCAGAAAGGTAGATTTGATGTTTTGCCGATTTTGGTTCAAGATACAGAGGTCAACTGTGTAGCCTTGGAGAAAGAGCTGGCTTTTGGTCATACCTCTACACAGGTGGCAGACCCTATGGACAAAGACAAGTCGAAAGGTCAAATTACTTCCCCCACAACCACCCACGTCACCAAAAAGAGCCCAAATAAACCAGAAAACCCTACTTTAACGCCCAAGAGTAGAACAACGACTTCCTTAAAGGCCTCCACTAACACACCAAGGCCCAATCAGCCTAAGCCTTCTCTAGGTTCCAACACCCAGCCCAAACAAGTCTCCTCACCAAACCAAAATCCGGGTTCCAACACCCAAGCCAAAATGAAAGATACTAGCAAGGCCCTCCCAAATTCTAGCACAACCTCACCTAACCCGACAAAGAAAATTATGATACATCCTAGTGGCAAGTCTCCTTCACCGAAATTAGCCAAGTCTCAGTCCGTGCATAAACCACCCGACCCCTCTCAATAATTGACTCTTGAGGCCTCCTCAAAATCCCCGATGGGCTCTGATCCTCCCTCCAGCGATATGGTTTGGAAAGAACAGGGGTTTTGGGAGGTTCCCCCATCCTCAGTTCCCGAACTGAGTTCGGGCCCCTCAATGGCTACAACTCTGATGGATGGTGCCCCTAATCCCACTGATATGCATATCGACCAGGTCTCCGTCAACAATGGTGACCATCGAATGGAGGAAAGCTCAAGGGCAGAAACAGAGCAACAAGGGAGTTCGGCTAAGGAGCCTAACTCTGCGTGATTTTGCCCCTTGTTGTTTGGTTGTTTGTTCTTGCTGTGCAGGTGTTTGTGTTCCCATCATTTAAGGCTGATGGATATTATTACTTGGAACTGCCAAGGTGCTGCTAGCACCAGAACCAAGTTAGCGGCTCAAGAACTGGTTAAACAACACAAACCAGGGATACTTGTTCTCTTGGAAACCTGGATCACTGGTGAGCGGGCTGTTAGGTTAGCGAAAGCCCTTAGATTTACTAACGTTTGTCAATCCCCTATGCAGGGACACTCGGGGGGAATTTGGGTTTTTTGGAATCAGCCAGCTACCCAAATTTCTTTTGTGGAGATTGATAAACAATTTATGCATATGGAAGTGGGAGGCAACACTTCAACCAAGTGGTTCTTTACTGCAGTGTATGGGCATCCTAAAGTGCCTATTCGGGATGATATGTGGAGGAAGCTAAAGCTGATTGCTAATGGTATGCAAGACCTATGGGTGTTGGCAGGTGATTTCAATGTTTACTTGCTCTCGGACGGTAAGTTGGGAGGGGCTTCCCCAAGAGGCTCTAAACAGTTGAAATTTAAGAATTGGATCGAAAAATGTGAACTTGTGGATCTTGGGTTCTCTGGTAGCAAGTTCACTTGGTCTAGGGGAGGCATCCAGGAAAGATTGGATAGAGCGCTTGCGAATGTTAGCTGGAGACTGCTCTTCCCGGAAGCCAAAGTTATTCACTTGCCCAGAATCAAATCGGACCACTCTCCCATCCTGGTCCGCTTATGTTCTCCACCGGCTCTCACTCCTAACAAGAGACTTTTTCGATTCCAAGCGGCATGGCAGACGGATCCGAGATTCCCCCCTTTGTCGAGGCAAATTGGGACCAGAATCTTGACCTTCCAAGAGCTTGTGAGTCTTTTAAAGATAAAGTGAACGTGTGGAACAGAGATGTTTTCGGGAACATCCTCTTCAGGAAACAGAAACTGATCTGTCGTATTAGTGATGCCCAACGTGCTTTGGAAACTACCCCGAATCGCTTTCTGAGGAAGTTGGAATGGGACCTCCGTAGAGAACTTGAAATTACGTTGGAGCAAGAGGAAATTCTTTGGAAACAAAAGTCTAGGAAGGATTTCATAACACAAGGTGATCGCAATACGAGGTACTTCCATGCCTCAACTGTCGTACGTCGGAAACATAATCGTATTGAGCAGCTCAAAGATGAGAATGGTCTGCTCATTTCTGATCCGGATGAGCTCAAGAGGCTCCTTACCCATTTCTTCTCACACCTATACTCGGAGGAATACGGCCCTCTTAAGTTGATCTCATGCCCCAACCACTTTGAGCCCATCACCACAGAAGATAGTGATATTCTTGAGCTAATCCCTGAGCTAGAAGAAGTTAGACAAGTTATCTTCTCTATGAGTCCGCTTAAGGCACCCGGCCCAGATGGGCTCCACGCCTTCTTTTATCAAAAGAACTGGCACGTTATAAAACACTCCTTGGTTAACTTCGTCCAAAAGGTGTTTCAAGGCATTTGGTCTCCGAGCAGTATTAATGCTACATCGTTGGTACTTATTCCTAAGGTTGTTAATCCAAGTACACCACACCAATTCAGGCCGATTGCGCTTTGCAATGTAGCATTGAAGACCATCTCCAAAATAGTGGCTGGTCGGTTACAACAGTACATGCCCCTTTGGATATCCGAGCACCAAAATAGCTTTGTGCCGGGAAGAAACATTGCCGACAACATTATTATAGCCCAAGAAGCTATACATTCTATGAAGAATAGGCACAATGGCAAGGGTATTATGGCTATCAAAATTGACCTTGCTAAGGCTTACGATCGGCTTTGGTGGTCCTTCATTCGTGAGACTTTGACTTTTGTTGGCATACCCATGAAACTCATTGAAGTTATTCTTGCCTATATTAGTACGAGCTCTATGCAGGTAGTGTGGAATGGCGAGGCCTCAGACACTTTTTATCCTTCTAGAGGAATCCGACAGGGTGATCCTTTGTCACCTTATATCTTCGTCCTTTGCATTGAACGATTAGGACACATGATTACCTCGGCTGTCCGGGAAGGGCGCTGGAAGCCTTTCAAGATCTCTCAGAAGGGGCCTAAGTTATCCCACTTATTCTTCGCGGACGACCTCATTCTTTTCTCTGAGGCTACTAAGGTTCAGGCCGGGTCCATTCTTACTATCCTTGACGACTTTTGCCATATTTCAGGTCAAGAAGTAAGTAAGGAGAAATCCAAGCTTTTTGTCTCAAAGAATGTCTCTCCCTCGCTGGCTAAGGACATTTCTAGGCTTGTGGGGATTCCACGAACCACTAACCTTGGTAGATATCTCGGAATGCCTTTGCTGCATGACAGGGTTTCTAAGAAGACTTATGCCTATGTTCTAGAAAAGGCTCAGCAACGTCTTCAAGGATGGTGTGCGGAGAAGCTTTCCTTTGCTGGAAGGACCACCCTGGCCCAAGCTGTCATCGCCGCCCTTCCCACCTACACTATGCAGACGGCGAAACTTCCCTTTGGTATTTGTGATAATATTGAGAAGATCCAACGAGGGTTTCTGTGGGGTTCTACCACGACCAAGAAACGACCCCACAACCTTGCGTGGAATGTCGTCTGTAAGCCAAAAGCCGAAGGAGGCTTGGGATTTAAGAACATGAGGAATCAAAACATTGCGTTATTGATGAAAATTGCTTGGAATCTCCTCACCAATCACCATTCCTTATGCTCACAAGTGCTCTGGGGAAAGTACATTAAATCTGAGGCACTTGTTCCTGAAGCAGTGTGCAAACCAGCACATTCCCCTCTTTGGCGTGCCATCACTAGTCTCTGGCCGTCGTTGACGCGGGGTATTTCTTGGAAAATTGGTGACGGCAAAGAAACCCGCTTTTGGAAGGATAATTGGTTGTACCATTATGACTGTCTACTTGACTGTTGTGATCTTGTTCCCCCATCGGATATGATCAATATGTCTGTTGCGGATGCCACTACCACGGAGGGTGAATGGAACTGGTCTTTGTTTAATACTTACCTTCCTAATAAGATTCTTTTGGATATTGCAGGCCACGTTATTCCCCATCCCAACAGAGGGAAAGATCAATTTGCCTGGAATCGCACCAATGATGGGACCTTCTCCACTGGTTCAGCCTATAAACTCGTGAATGACCAGGAGGGAGGTATTACAAGGAAGGGCTGGATTAACCTCTGGAAATGGGCTGGCCCACAAAGACTCAAAAGGGTGGCCTGGCTCGCCAGTCATGGAAGATTACTTACGAATTCAATAAGAGCCGCCAGACATATGACCCCGGATAATCGCTGCCCGTGTTGCAAGAACCAACCTGAGACTGTAATCCATGCTTTAAGGGACTGCAGCTGCATAAGGAACACTTGGGTACTCCTTCTTAGAAACAGGGGTCTGCAGCTATCGAACTTCTTCTCTCTGGACCTACAGGCATGGGTTGAATGGAATCTTACGGTTTCAGCAGATTGGTTGCCCACCTTTCTAGTCGCCATTAACAACTTCTGGACTTGGAGGAACCAATCAGTTTGGAGCGAAGGAGAAGTTAGACCTACAAACCAAGCGTGGGTCATTAACCAAAGATGCAACATGATCAAAGAAGCTACGGAAGCAACTCGGACATTGCGGCCTGAGGTAATCAGGCAAGAAATTCTCATTGGTTGGACCCGACCAGCGGAGAGTTGGGTGACGGTAAATACAGATGGTGCGATGAGAGGCTCATCGGGCCTTGCTACAGCGGGTGGCCTCATTAGAGGCCGTGATGGCAGTTGGATTGGAGGCTTCTTGCTTAATATTGGTCATTGCTCTTGTGTGGACGCCGAGTTCTGGGGGGCCTTACACGGGCTAATGCTGGCTAAGTCTTTAAATATCAACAAGCTTATCCTGGAAGTAGACTCACAGGTTGTGGCTAGAGCTATCAATGATGTCCAAGTGCACTCTTTTTCCCCTAACCCCATTCTTGAGAGAATCAGGCAGGAACTCCAAGGCGAATGAAAAGTCAAAATCCACTATACCTACCGTGAAGGAAATCGGGCAGCTGATCGTCTTGCTAATTTGGCGTTTAACAGGTCGAGTGGGCTACATATACTTGACCACCCACCTCTAGAAATCATAGGCATTATGTTGGAGGATATCGGGGATGTTTCGTTTCCTAGACCCATAGTAACTAGAGATGTTGACGGTGCAAGGACCATTTCAGCGACACACCAAATGTCAAGGGGGGACTTTTCCGCCCGAGGTACTCTTCCCTCCCACAGATTTTTTCCCACCGGGTTTCCTGTGGTAGGGGTTTAACGAGGGCGGCAGTCGCAACCTCACAAGTGGCCGAGAAGGGTCCTTGCACTAAGTAGGTTGTATTTGGCCGGTGTTATTAATATATAGGGGCTTTGCCCTCCTCTTAACAAAAAAAAAATCTGATAATATTCATTTAATAAAATAAAATACTATTGATGGAATCACTTTTAAATATGATTAGAACTGGCTAATAAAGAAGAGACGAGGAGGAGAGAGAGACCAGAAAGAAGGAGAGAGAGAGATGGGAGAAGGTGGAGAGAAAGAGCAATGGGATTTCCACCTCCGGACACTAATCAACAGCACCAGAGACTCCGACGACCCGGCCTCCGATCCTTCACTCATCCAATCGGTATTAAATATTTTTTATTTTTGATTTTTTTTATTAAATTAAATTCTTTGTGTAATGTGGAGAATTGGCGGTTGGTTTTAGGTGAAGAAGCTACATGGGATATGCAAAGAAAGGGGAGCAGGGTCAGAGGACATGGTGGCTAGGGTTTACCCACAGCTCAACAAGCTGTTTCAGCGCTCCGTCGCTTCGATTCCCCATTCCGGGTCTTCCTATGGCCTCCTCTTGCTGGTTAGGTTCTGCCCCTGCCCTTTTAGTGTGTGTATGTGTGTAGGAAGTTGAGCTGTTGTGTTGGGTTAGGTTGTTCGGGGAAAGTCGGTGTCTTTAGGACAACGTTGAGGCTAGGATAGAGTGGTTTAGAGGTTGGTCCCTTCGGGGACGGACATCTGATAATATTGGAACAATAAAGCGAAGATTAGGCATGGTCCCTGCACAAGGATGACACACATAAATCGAGAAATGGTTCATACACTGACATATGTAATTATGGTGTACAAATTTACCTTCTGAAAAAAAAAAGATAAGAGTGGTTGATGTGTTTGACTTTTTTTTCTCTCTCTCTCTCTTTTGGTTTCCAGGCTATTGTGCAGTTCTTCCTTGATTTCGGAGAGGTTGTTTTGCACGATTCTGATCCTAACCTGAGAACATTCTTTCGTGCGTGTTTGAGCCGGTAAAATTAGTTGGTTTATTGTCTTTCCTTTAGTAGTGCTTGCTTTATCCGTGCTTAATGACGACGTCGTGTTTAGTGCCTCTACTCTCTGTTAATTAGTTTGCTCGAGTTATAGAATTGTTGTTTGAGGGTTGTGTATGAGTAGCTTATTTTAATAGTAAATGCAGTGAATTTGCAGATCCAGTTGTTGCAGAAGCAACCCTTGAGTTTCTGAATCTGAACAAGCAAAAGCTTTTAACTTCATTTTCTACCATATTGACCCAGGTATGATCATTTGTCTTTGATTCCATGCAACTCATAGCTTTTATAACTATTTATCAAATGTAGCTTTTACAACTATTTATCAAATGTAGCTTTTATAACTATTTATTGACTCATTTGTCTTTCCGTTCTTCAGTTCTTCCCATTGTTGCTGAAGCTGATAGCTTGGAATGGGGAGAAGTAAGTACTATTTATCATGTCCTCTTTGGGTTTGTTTTACTACTATTTACTAGTTTAAGAAATCTGATGAAGGTATAATCTTCTCTGTTTCTAATGCAGATTAGAGAGATCATTTAGGAAGGTTTTCCCTGCATTAATATCACCTGGCTCGTTTCTTCCCCTATTTCCAGCTTTGGTTGATTTGCCAAGTAAGTGCGCACACTTTACTTTGTTAAGCTTTGTCTAACCTCAGATTGGAATTTCTCCTTGCACCTATTTTTTGAAGTTTTTTCACTTCTCTGAGAAATTTTTCTTTGTGTACTTGACACCTCATCTTCAAACAAATCCTTGGAATATGTAGCTGAGTTCTGATAGTCATTTATTAAGCTATTTGCTGAAATTGTGTTTCCTAAATCCTCACTTTGTCCTGAAGAAAAAAGAAATCGAGTACACTAAGTTGTTAGCCTTAATTCTGGCATCTGTTGTATAAACCTTACATTGGGTGGTTGTTTTGGTCAAGTTTTGTACTCTGGATAATGATTTTGCATACCAACTACTGTAACCTGGTTTAGCTAAAATAATGACATCGAGATACATATTTGTGCCAGTTCTGGTGGTGGCCCTGGAAAGGGTAGAACGAACATCTGGATCACTGATCGGTAGCAGCATAGCTTCTATCCAGAAGAGTGCTGCTCCAGAGGTTCTTGTTAGGAACTTTGATAATGATGTGCTTATCCAAAATCTTATATATCCTGGACGTTGATTCTATCTTAATGGATGCAGATGCTACTTGCCCTCATGGATGAGGCGTATACTGGTTCTATGATAGGAGATACAGGGGCTGACTCTGAATCCGAGGATACCAATGGAATAGATGTTGCCGACCCTTTTTTTCTCGAACTTTTGAAGGATGAAAATGATGGCCTTGCAGTATGTTCCTTTCCGCATAACATTGACCTTGACCATTACAATGATAACCTGTGTTTTCATCTGGGTGGTACTAGGATTCTCATTCGAAACTTTTGAAGAGCATCCATTTTAAGAGTTAAATTCATTCTTTTCACTTGTGGGTTGGTTTCTGGTTTGCTTTTTGTCTTTATAGACATGTGTACAGCTGCCTGCTTAATTATTCTTATTTTCAGATTAGTAGGAAACATCTCCTGCTCTTCTTAATGCAAGTTCCTTGCCAATTCTTATACTGTTTGAAGCAGCTTAATTAAATTATGTTGGATGTTCTTCATTTTTAGGAACGCCATTGGACTTCTCAAGGGATGAATGCAGCCATACAGACTGCAACCAGCAGTAAATCTGATAGGCTAGAGCAAATACTCAAGATTGCCCCTCGGCTTCTTGATATATATTTTTCTGTAGCACTGCGCGATGTCAATGACCGTATGCTATCACTTCATTTGCCTGTTTTTTTCCATGTTATCAATTGTTTGCAGGTGTATCTCAAATATGTCTTTCTTGCAGCTCTAATTTGTGCTTTAATTCCTCTTCTTATGACAAGAAACGACAAGGTTTTTCCTGAAAAGAACTTTGCCTATGAGGTGCATCTGATTTTGAGTTACTTGATCTTTGTTTATTATCTTCCTGGTCCGAAACATGACCATCCAGTCACATGGATGCCAGTTTCCAGGATTTACATTGTGTTCTTGTTAACTTTCAGATTCAAAAGAGAGTTTTAGAGTTCGTGCTAGCAGCATTTCAAAAATCTCCAGACTTCATTGCCTTGCTGAAGGTACAAACTGATTATCTATGTAAATATTATGCTTTAATGTTTCCAAATTGTGTACTCACTTGCAAGAGTAGCTGAACTGACATAATTCGATGTGCTGAAGGTCAGTTATGTTTAGCATGTAAGTAGTCATTGGTCCTAGCATCAAGTCTGCTTCTTTAAACAGTCACTGGAACCTTCGACTGCTAACAACTTAATTATGGCTCGTCAAATTTGTTAAGCCTGTAGAAGAAATTTTTACTTGCCAAAGGCCATTTGGTCGTAAATGTCCAAGGGTAAAGGAATTGACGGAGTTTCAGGGTTCAATCCCTAACAAGGTGTAATTAATCGGTATAAAAGGAAGAATCAATTTTTAATTTTCACCTGTTGTTTTCTCATCAAGATTTCCTTATCAGAAACCTATAATGGACCGGCTTGGTGAAGCTTACGACAGCCCTTCTAAGGTCAGAGATTCCTTCTTACAAACTTTATAACCCGATTTTTACTATTGATGATTTAGTAGTCATCCATTGATGTGCAATTCTCTGTAGGCAGAATTAGCACTACAACTCTGCTGGGCCATTGGGGAGCACGGTGGGGGCGGCGAGTCTCACAAAGATGCAGCTCGAGAACTTTTTGAAAGCTTGGAGCTGCTTTTGTATGAAAATCTATCATCTAGGTACTACTCCTTTGATTTGCTTTCCCTAGCTATGTAGTGGAATATTTGCTCACTTGCCATCTTCCTTGTTGATATGATATTCTTTTATCTACTTGAAAGTCGCCTTGGCTTGAGGGATTCATCGTTGAGCTCGGACAGCGAAACCTCTCAGAAGCTGTCTCAATCAAGGCTTTTATGTTTCGTTGTTACAGCGATCGCAAAGCTTGCTACGTATCATCGTGAATTATTGCCAAGAGCACGAGTCTCCTTGGGCAAGGTCTGGTCTAATCCATCGAACCTAAATTATATGGACTCTCAATTGGATGCATCTTCCCTGCTTTCAACATGCCTTTGTTGGGACCTTATGTGCAGGTTGCTCGATCTCGAATATCAGACGCAAGGGTTTGGAGGCGAGCTCGTGATTATTTGGGTCTGCTGAACGAACCTGGAATTTGTATGTCCATCCTTGGACCTTCACGACCTCCAAGTGGAACCAAGCGCGGACCGGGAACCGTTAATTGGAGTGAAGCTGGGTCAAAGATGGTTGCACACATTCCATTTTACGTTCTTGGTGAACGAGAAGGTCTGCCATTACACAATATATATTTCCTTTAAGCTGATCATTCCTCTCAAGACGTTTTCGACTGATTGTTGCAGGTCCGCCATACCACGACTTCCGTTTCTCTGACATCATTCCTAGATGAAGCCAGCAGGAATCAGTTACTCGGATTTGGTTGTTTCATGATTCATGTAAACACAAACGTAAAACAAATGTTGCTTCGGAATAGCATGCTATGTACATATTCGAATGCGGATCGAGCTGAGAAATGTAAGTGATTTTGTTTTTGAGAGGTGGTGCTTGACAGCATGGTTTTGTTTCTGAAGCTGATAAAGAGTGTTTGGCAAGTAATATTGATTCTTTTACGTTACAAAGATGATACTTAAACTACAAGCTTAATCTTCTATTGAATCATTTGACTGTATCAGCAGTACATGTGCTTATGAGGAATTGAATTCAATAGAAGCTCCCTGTTATTTTTTTTGCTTTCGAATTTTGCATGATTTTTGTTAATTTCAAATCTTCAACATCACCATCGCAAACAACGAAAATCCTCCATTGATCAAGCTATTCGATTACGAAAAAAAAAAATTTATTCAATTCGAAAGAGAATAAGTTGGTAAAGGCCCTCCACACCAATTTGAATAACTTCACATTAATTATGAGTCGGGGGCAAAAAATCAAATTGGAAGTGCATTCATGATGGTGACTACGGTAGTAAGCAGTAAAGATTAATTTGTGTTATTTATAATTCTTAATTAATTGGTTACTTTTTATTATGGTTATCTTCAATGACATCTTTATGGAGATTTTGTCTCTTAGCAATATTTGAATTCAAATATTAGACAATAAGAAAACAGAAGGAACATTAATTGACTTGACATATCCCATTCTCTGTATTTGTTAAGTGCTTTATCTTTATTGTTTTTTTACCCCAAAAAGAAAAACATAGCTCATTTGTAATGACTGTCACTTCATCATAGGAATTTATTATTTTTGCGTTTTTCCTACGTTTCTTTGAACTTTCGAATTATTTCCAACAAGAAGTACGTTTAGATTTGTTGGATTTATTGTCAAACAAAAGACAGATTAACAACAAGTACTGCATTTAGCTAATAATAAATATTTAGATTATCTAATGATCATATTGTTCTACCTTAGTTCGGTATGAGTTCTAGTCGTTGGAAAACATGTTAATATTAATTATTATTAAAAAAGTTGTCATATTCAAATTTCCCGAATTAGTGTAGAAAATAGTTTTGAACCAAACACAGCCAAAATCATCAATTGCGACATTTTCGTCAAAGATAATGTTGCACAGATTCCGTTATAATCAAAATTTGAAGCTACTTGGACTAACAAGATTTTAAGCAAGTTTTGGTATATAATTGTCCAACTGCTAAGACACCAGAGTACCAAATTGCACAATGACAAATGTAGTGAATGGATACCGTGTTATAAAAAAAGTTCCGTCCTTGAAAAATCCGGTAACAGTGTGTTCACTAAAACGGTACGAAGTTCAATCACACCATCTAATTTTTTTTTCTTAGAATCAACAAAAACAACATACATGCATTTGCAATATCTATTATGCATCTTTAACGTCATGATCCACATCGTCCTCGTCTTTATCATCAGAATCATCCTAAAGCAAAGCTATCTAATTCTATCTAGGGAAAAGTCCTCCTAGGACCCTTGTGGTTTGACCCGTTCCCAGATAGGTCCTTGAGGTTTAAAACGGCGATAACCGGTCCCCGTGCTTCCAATTTTCACATCTAAGTCCTCCCGATCCGGTTCGATTCGAAAATCCAAAGTTCAATCTCGTAATTTCGATGACGAAAATGCCGATTATCGACTACAGGTGACTCACCAAAGTGTCTCTGACATGTAGATACCAATTTCACATGTTTTTGTCACCTGAATTGCGAGATTGAATTTTGGATTTTCGAATCGAACCAGATCAGGGGGACTCAGATGTGAAAATTGGAAGCACGGGGACCGGTTATCGCCTTTTTAAACCTCAGGGACCTATCTGAGAACAGGTCAAACCACAAGGGCCCTAGGAAGACTTTTCCCTTCTATCTACGAAGATCGGCCTGTCGGGGTGTATGACAATCTCGGACGGCAAAATCCACACTTTGTCCGGGTCTCTACCATTAAGAACGACGCACACTGTAATTTCATCAACTGGGCATATACGATTTATAACCTAGTACCATACGTGAAGCTCTCTTGCAGGTAGATCACTCTTTTCTTAAAACTAGTAGACTACAAAATAAGTTTGAACAATATTTTTCTGTAAGCCAATTTTATTTCCACCAAAAGAAAAGAAAAAGAAAAAGAAAAATTCGGTAAGTTTCAAATCTGCAAGCTCACTCACGCGTGTAGGTAGCTAAATTGCTAATCATAGATATCGGGTACAACCATGCGCAATGTATTTAATGATTAAACTACAAGAAAAAGGAGAGTGATTAAGATATTAGTTGAATTAATTTGAGCAAGCTTCCTTCTCCCATTTGGGATACTTCCAGAAGTTGCCCACATGTCAAAAGAAGTAATGTGAAATTGAGCAGATAATTTTTTATTAAGCTTTGATAGAGAAATATCATATCCTCAAACAATGTGAAGTTGATAGAATCAATATTTTTTAAGATTTGGATGTTGTAGTCCAATATACATAAAAAAATTATATCCAACCGGAAAAAAAATATGGTTGATCTTCGTTATCTTGTACGTTTCATGAAGTTTTCTAGGTTAAATATTAATAACCTCTTCAATTATAAAAGATACTACATATTGTTTCGTTTAATTTAAAACAGGCGTTATATTATTGAGCATCTCAATCTAATCCCTGTTTCTGGCTGTTCGATCGTCGACTGATCCACGGGCATTTGTCCGTACATCGTCGCAGGTTAATCGAGCCACCGATCTTAAAATTGCGACCTCCATGTAGACAAAAGATAGCAATGCCAAGCTTATGGAGCTTGCTCGATTAGCCATGCTTGAGATGAATATGAAGATCCGCGCTGGCGAATGGCTTTGGAAATATGATACCAGTAGGATGACCGAGGTCCTCGTTGAGGGCGAATATGTGAGGGAGTTTTAACTATTTGATGCATCATCTAAACTCTAAGGACTTAGGCTATTTTGGAACGAACATGTTTGGACGTAGTCTCGACAAAAAATTTGTCCAAACTACTTCCAGCATATTCCTTATGAGTGACTCTAATCACGTCCTTAAAAGATGCAACAAATAGTGAAAAATCCGTTACATATTCAACCTTATCAAAAATCTCAATTATTCTATTGACATCGTATTTCCATAGCGGTTTGCCATCGTGGACCTTTATATTCAGCTCGAGCATGGCTGAATGAGCAAAGTACACAAGTTTGGCCTTGTTATCATGGAGATCGCGATCAGAAGATCAGTGGGTCGATTAAACTAGTGTCCACAACCTTTAATCGGCAGACCCGTACAAAATGCATAGCATGTATACAAACAAGATGAAAAAAATCTACTGAATTGAATTTGAAAAATAATCAATTTTTTATGGAATATTTATTAGTCTTTCACCAGATGGAGTATGCTCTCCTTTATCGACAAGAAACTTGTTTGGAAAAACAAAAGAGCATTTTGGGATGCCAAAATCTATTGATTTCCTCATAAAAGATAATAATAATAAATTTTATCTCATTAAGATCAAACCTTGATCACCTGGCGACGTATAAAAAAATTTGTAGCCTCACGGCACACAGAGTAATAAAAATGAATGAAGTCCAAAATTTAAGATTTGGCAAGAATGTATAAATTTTACTTATAAACAAAAACTATGAAAAACAACAAGGACATACGGTTAAGGTGTAGACTCAAACACTTCGCCGATCTCGGCCAAAGAAGTGTGTAAATGTGAGTGTGCGCGTGCGGGTGCGCGCGCGTATATATATATATATATATATATATATATATCATCCAAATAAAAATAACAAGACAATTGAGCCAATAGAGATGAACAATAATATCCCCAATAATTATAATTTAAAAAATCTTATACAAAATTCTATAAACCCATATCCAAATCTTTATCATTTTAAAATATAAGAATATGAATAGATCAAAACTTGGATCCGTTCTAAAATCAACGAATCTTGAACTCTTTGACTCTGGATCAAGATAGGCCCTCAGTAAAGATCTAATTATCATCCCAAATCCATCTTTATCTTTTGTGCTACAACCTCTCTCTCCATTGAATTCTGTCACAATTACAAAAATCCATTTTCGTGGTTAAAACATATGAATAATAAATCCCATTTCACCGCAAAAAGTTTGTAGATTGTCCTATGATCTTCATGTGAAGAGACCAAAAAGAAAATTCAATTCATTGTGGGGGAACACTATAGCAAAGGATCCTGAATGAAGCAAATTGAAATCAATACAGAGAAGAAAAAAAAAACGATTTAAAGAAGCGAGAAAACTAAAAATATTTTGCACACCCAAGTAGTGCATCGTTTTACTAGAAGAGACTAAATCTGATGTATTTTGGGTGTGATCCTCACTCCATTATATAGTACTACTAGAGGGAACGTGTGAAATTATATTACGGAAGGTGGTTGAAATTTTTAAGCGTTACTTTTCAACCATTCAATTTGCTAATTATGGAAACCATTTTTCATTAAAAAAATTCTAAAACTAGAGAAACATTTTAGGCAGTTTTTTACCTACCAAATTTGTCAAGGAGAGTTTTTCTGCGACGGAAAGTCATTGTTGAATTTAACTTTGTTGATATGGAGGATGAACGAATAATTTTGAAAAGAAACGTAATGTAAACAATAGTAATAACATATCTGTACAAAATTAATTGGTTCTAGAATGTAAGATATAATAACTATTATAATCCAACATTGTCCGACTACTATCTCTTTTTGGGACCAGGTTAACTTTGTAAGAAGAGCTCTTTGCAAATTTGTTTATGTCGAGTTTGATTTAGCCAGTTCGGCGGATGCATATAATTTCTTTTTAATAATAATAACAATATATATTTGTGTAATAAATTGGTTTTAGAATATAAGATATATTTACCATCATAATCTAATGTTGCCGAATCACTATCTTCATCTTCTTTCCATCCTTTCTTCAAAGAACTAACTTGAGGTGATTTGATCAGATGAACAACGTCCGGATCGTAATTTTAACATTTATCCAGAAAAGTATAGATATTGGTCAATTGGCTCTCCTCTTACACGTGTTACATATGAGCCTGATTTCGGGGGGCCAGAAACGAATAATGCATTCTTGACCTGGAATTGATCACTCCAATGAGCTGATCAAATAAAATTACCCACTTATCAAAAAATTATTAATCCTGCCAAAAATATAATGACTTCCGTCCAATATTTTATAAGAGCTTCTATGAATTTATGCTTTTTTGAATGGGGACGTCCTAAGTTATATGGTATATTTTCATTTTTCAGGGAAATATGTTATGTTTTTTGATTGCAGATATTTTTTTCCGGTAGCTTCTGGAAACTGTGATGAAGAACTGTGGTGACTATGTCCATTCCCAAATCGCCGACTGTTGGAGTTTGTCTCAAATCCTATTTGTAAGAGAATTCTAGTTAGGAAATAGCAAAAGATAAGTCTTCTTCTAGCATTAGGAATTCTAGTTAAGGTAGAACTCTAGATTAAGTCTTCTATAAATAGGAGCATTGTGTAGAAGTTCTTTGGGTTGGGAGAGAGCAAATACAATGGTGTAGGAGCAACTAGGCCAAAGGAAATCGTCTCCGTAGCCTATATACCCATTGTAATCCACTTTCATAATGAAATCGTCTATACCCCCGTGGAGTAGGTCGATTGAAGATCGAACCACGTACATCGTGTGTCCTCTCTATTATTACGCTTATGCTATTGTTGTCTCTCTTTCTTTAAAAAATTCAACATGGTATCAGAGCCAGGTTGACATCTCTTTCTCTTAAAATTTCAACATGGTATCAGAGCTTTATTCTTAGAAGATCTGTGAGGTGTTCATCAAGTTAAGAAATCAAGGTGGAGTATTGATGTTGATGATGAAGCCAGCCTCCATGGAGCACGCCAAAGCATCCAAAAACCCAAGTCAAACAAAAAAAGAGAATAGAGAGAAGATGTTGCCTACTGTATTTAGAGAAGATTCCTTGCGATAAGCCATCTTACACCAAGAGAGACCAACCATCCATGTGCTCTTGAGCCTGAGGAGGAAGGTTGCTCATTGACGGATGGTCCGAGAAGCGGAATTTAGGCAAGTTGAGGAAAGAGAACTAGAGGATAGAGAGAATATGGAGTACGAAGAATCTCTCACTCTAGAACCACCATTGTTCTACCGTCGTTGCCAGGTATACAGTTTGGACAGATTGAAGTGTGAAGCTTAATAAAAGAGATACACAATGAAGATGATCGTATGTAGAAGAGCAAGTGGAGCTTTCTGTTCGGATTTGATCCAAGGTGAAGTGTTGGAGTTTGTCTCAAATCCTACTTGTAAGAGAATTCTAGTTAGGAAGTAGCAAAAGATAAGTCTTCTTCTAGCATTAGGAATTCTAGTTAAGGTAGAACTCTAGATTAAGTCTTCTATAAATAGGAGCATTGTGTAGAAGTTCTTTGGGTTGGGAGAGAGCAAATACAATGGTGTAGGAGTAACTAGGCCGAAGGCATGAGGCCATGACCTCTCCGTAGGCTATATACCCATTGTAATCCACTTTCATAATGAGATCGTCTATACCCCCGTGGAGTAGGTCGATTGAAGACCGAACCACGTACATCGTGTGTCCTCTCTATTATTACGCTTATGCTATTGTTGTCTCTCTTTCTTTAAAAAATTCAACACCGATAAGAATCTTCTTCCCGAAATGGTCAAGATTGTTTGGAAGAAGATAAGCCCGCCCGCCCACCCACCCGCCCGCCCGCCCGCCTTTCCATGAGAGGTTTATGTTAATGGCATGTTATGGTAATGGAACTGATTGTCTAGATTGTCTGATTGCCTTTCAGCCGAGGATCAAAATTTTTACTTCCATGCAAAAAGAGAAAATTCAAAATAAATATAAAAAGAGAAAATCTCAAGATAAAATATAATATCTTTATTCATAAAAAAATATAAGGATAATAAAGGGTATAGTATATTTGTCTAATAATAAATTTGCTCTCAATCATTAATAATCATCAAATTAAAAATTTAAAGATAAAATTTTTATCTAGTGATCTATGAATAATCTCTATCATTAAGAATATATTTTAAAAATCCCCATTGTTAGCTCATGAGATATTATAAGAGTAAGGTGATATTATAAGAGTAAGGTAAGTATCTTAATGCTACAAACTAATTTATTTCCATACATGCGTGTTATCATTATTATTATAATTTATTTTTCCAAATTAAATGCTATTTGCACATATGCCATACGAACTAAGTCAAATTTAAGAGATTATGATTTGCAATCTCCTTACCAAATTAATCCATACCAAAAAATATAGTAGTTTGGAATTATTAGATTAGGACGTTAAGAATATCTTACATTTCAAAACCGAAATAACTATCTCTAACAACTATAGTTAATGGGCCTATTAGCATAGCCGTGAAAAAAAAATCACGAAACCCTTGCTGCTATAACTCTCCTCTTCTAATGGCCATGGAGATGCCCAGGAGCTCTAGTCTGGCTCTTCGCGAATAGCCAGGCCTACCACTGTTATCGCGGAAGATGCTTGGCAACCATTAAAGATGGACCTCGGTTCCATCTTTTGTTGGGAAACATGACACCTCGACCTTTACCAGGATCACGAGCTAAGAAAATTCTTGTACACTTACCCCACCCGAGATACAAAGACTCATTCAAATAAATAGACTTTATTGAAAATGTACAAGAGAAAGTTTACAAAGGAACGGGTATCTCACTTCACTCTTTCTAATTGGGAATACTTCACTCTTCCTCACTTATGAGAAGCCTTTCTCTCTTCTTCTTCTTCTTCTTTCAGAGATTGGTTAGGAAGCCTCCTACTCCTATTTATACTACTCTACCTCCTCAATGAACGGTGGAGATTAATTCTATCCTATAGTGGAGATTGATTCTCTAGAATGCTCCACACACTCTAGGAATCTATATATTCTTCCATTCCCTTCCATCTCCTTCCATACTCTTCTATATCCATACTCTTCCATAAACTTCTGGAAGGTTCTACATATCTCTGGAATATTCCAGAGGATTCCACACATCTCTAGATGGTTATAGAGGATTCCACACTTTTCTACAAGATTCTAGAGAATTTTACACTTCTTTAGATAACTCCACACTATTCTAGAGAATTCTACTTATCTCCATATAAATCTAGAATTCTCTAGAATTTTACAAAGTATTTGGAAATAATGAATTATATCCTAACAATTCCTCCCTTAATTCATATTTCCAAATATTTCGATAATCTCTGAAAATTTCACTTTCTTTTTCTTGACTCCTCTGATGCATCTTCTTTGTACTACACTACCTTCCAAGAAGCAAACATTCTTCTCATTTTTTCGCCTCTCATGATCAAGCGTCTTCCTTTAAATACCTTGCACTACTTATTTGTGCCAAAATACTTACATCCATCTAATGTCAATGCACCCAACGAGATGACATTAGCTTTACTCAAAGGCACGTACCTCACATTGTACAGAATATGGCTTGTACCGTTATGAAGCATCATCTTTATGCTTCTAGAACCTTCAACCTTCAACTTTTCGCTGTTAGCTAAGTTGAAGTGACCAAACTCTCTATTAGTGTTCAAGGTGTCAAACATGTCTTGATCTCAACATATGTGCATCGAGTCAGCGTTATCCATCACCCACTTAGATTTGTCAACCTCCTCATTTGTTGCTAGGTAAACATCACCATCACCTACATTACAGACCACATTGGTACGGGAGTCACTATCATCCTTGCTTCAAGATGCCTCCTTAAACCTTTTCAAGTCCTCTCTCAATTTATGACATCTCTCTTGAATGTGACCTTTTTTCCATAGTAATAGCACTCTATGTCACTGTGATCTTGGTGCGGCCGAGATTTTGATCTCCATCTAGGGTTACCTTGTCCTCTTAATAGATTTCTCCCTCGCTCTCATTCTCGTTCTCCCATAACTAGTATGCAATCTTCATTTGTGCTAACATTGTCATCCTTTAGCATCCTTTCACTCTCATGTAATGATGTCATCGCATCATCTAATGTAAGAGTTGTTCTTCCTATAAGTAGTGTTTGAACCAATAACTTGTAGGACTTCGGTAGTGACGCTAATAACAACAATGCCTGCTCTTCATCTTTGATCTTGTCACCTGCATTCATTAGCTGGCATACTAGTTGATTGAACATATTTATGTGATCATGAAGATTACCTTTTTCCTTCATTTTGAGTGAGTACAACTCCATCTTCAAGCATAATCAGTTTGTCAATGACTTTGATACATAGATTCTCTCAAGCTTGTCCCATAACGCCTTCGGCATGGTCTCCTTCAACACACTAAACTTAATCTTGGGAGCAAGTGCCAACCGGATTGTACTCATAGCCTTCTTTTGCATCATGCTCCATTATCTATCACTCATAGAGGCCGGCTTCTCCTCATCTAAAGCTTGATCCAGACCTTGCTACACTAATAGGTCTTGAATCGTACTCTGCCACAAAGTAACATTGGTCTTCCCATCAAAGAGTGGGAGCTCAAACATCTTTGACATGTTTGATACCATCACACTATCAATATTCCCGTTCCTCTACCACCGTGAACCTTACTCTGATACCACTATTGGGAAACACGATACCTTGACCTTTACCAAGATCATGAGCTAAGGAAATTCTTGTACACTTACCTCACCCGAGATACAAAGACTCACTCAAATAAATAGACTTTTTTGAAAATGTACAAGAGAAAATTTACAAAGGAACGGGTATCTCACTTCACTCTTTCTAATTGGGAATACTTCAATCTTTCTCACTTATGAGAATCCTTTCTCTCTTCTTCTTCTTCTTTCAGAGAATGGTTAGGAAGTCTCCTACCTTTATTTATACTACTCCACCTCCTCCATGAATGGTAGAGATTAATTCTATCCTATGGTGGAGATTGATTCTCTAGAATACTTCACACACTCTAGGAATCTCTACATTCTTCTATTTCCTTCCATCTCCTTCCATACTCTTCTATGGGCTTCCATACTCTTCTATATCCTTACATACTCTTCCATAAGCTTCTGGAAGATTCTACATATCTCTGGAATATTCCAGAGGATTTCACACATCTCTAGATGGTTATAGAGAATTCTACACTTTTTTACAAGATTCTAGAGAGTTCTACACTTCTCTAGATAACTCCACACTATTATAGGGAATTCTACTTATCTCCACATAGATCTAGAATTCTCTAGAATTTTACAAAGTATTTGGAAATAATGAATTACATCCTAACATCTTTAACATCATACAAGGGAAATGGTGCTAGATGTATCTCGATTACTTAGAATGCCCAATATATGCCCAGCATGTCCTTGATGCACGTGTCTTAATCACCCAATATCAGTCCTTAAAAAAATAGTCAACACCATAAGATTCAACTATCTAAGGAACGAGTTTTTAATCAACACAATGATGGAGATGACTGTGTTCATTGGTCGGTTGTGAAAGAGCAAAATGTGGCTACGACTACTTTGTCCACTCGATTAGAAGTGAATTCTAGTGAAGATCAAACTTGACTAAACTTGATGTAGGCTATCTCAATGTTTTGGACCTAACGAGGACAGAATCCAGAAAATTTATACTATGGGGTAAAATATTTATATACATTATGTAATTGACAAAAAAATCTTAACGGGGACAAATTAGTCAATATTAATAAGAGTAAACTCTTTTTTATGTTAAATATATATCCATAAAAAGAAATTTTGTGGAGGCAATTGCCCCCACTTGAAAACATATGCATCCGTTAGACCTAATCCATTGAGCTAGTTTGTGTTAAGAGCCAATTTAGAAGAGTCTGATCAGCCAAACCAGACCATTACTTCGTCCTCTAACTAGCTAAGGCTTCTATGACGAGAGGATGGAAACACAGTGTTTCAAAATTGTTAGGGGCCTTACAAGATGTTATCCGATTGGAGACAATTACTATTTTTCTTTTTTTTCTATTAATAAAGTTTGGTACTTAGTAAAAAAAATAGACCACATTAATATTGTTATTTTAAATTAAAATTTTCAATACATGTTATTATTATTAAAATTTTATTACATTTTCTTTAATTTCATTTTATATGTACATTCCTTATCCAATTAGTCAAATATAAAATAACATGTATCGATAGCAAAATTCTTCTTACCAAATTAACCTGGCCCCCAAAATATACCGTTATTTGAAAAATATGATGGTAATTATATCTTACATTCCAAAACCTATTTATTTCAACAAATACATGGAGTTGTTATTATTATAATAAATTTTTAGTTATATGCATTAGTCATACTAGCTGAATCAAATTAGATGGAAGATAATTTGTAATTATCTGGAATCTTGGTATTTTGGATGCCTCCGTTGATGAAATTGTTAGGAGTAAGGTGGCATTTCTTTGAAGAGTGGTTGTGATATTAAATTCTTGACTGATCCTTGGGCAACCTCCACTCTCTTTTAACTATATTCCCACGACTCTTTGGTATACTCTTTTTGCAGCTATTTGTTGATGTGCCTGGATTCAAAGAAATAGGTTCATCTTTGACCAACAAGCTGTAAGTTCGTAATGTTTGTTTATCATGGTTTATAGATCTTTCTCTGAGTAGACCT
Source organism: Hypericum perforatum (assembly GCA_012979155.1). Taxonomy (NCBI): domain Eukaryota; kingdom Viridiplantae; phylum Streptophyta; class Magnoliopsida; order Malpighiales; family Hypericaceae; genus Hypericum; species Hypericum perforatum. The sequence continues at coordinate 43,546 of SOPF01000021.1, read as the reverse complement.
GTTAGTTGGGTTTGTCTAGTTCTGTGACTCATCAAGATATCCTCTTGGCATTAGCTACTTGTTCTAGGGATTAATAAAGGTGTATGGGGGACGTCTCTCTCGAGAAGGGGTATTAGTTTTTTTCTTATATAGGTTTGTTTTGAGCTTGGGTTCCCTTACGAGATTCCTCTCTTTTGGTATATTTTTTCATGGTACTTCGGAAATGAGGTGTTCCTTCAACTATTCCAGGTGCTCTTTTTTCCTATCTTGGTTTTTTTCTCTAGGTTTTACCTTGGTAGGATTTTTTGGCGAGGCCGGGCAGTTGTTTTTTTCTTTGGACTCTCTTTTCCAAATCTCTATCATTCAACTTCTTGGAGAAAAAAAATTTGTAATTATAAAATTTCTTCTTGCAAAGTCAACCCACCCATATATAAAAATTTGCTCATATACCACTCTCATGGCCCAACACATGTGAGCACCTCATGAATAAAATAGATATAGTTGTCTCGTCTTTCAGCTCAAGTATTCTCATAAGGTTACTCATCAAACTCTCGAATATAGTCTACCTACTGCAATCATCAACCTAAATAGCCAAGGATGTCACTCCTACCTGATCCTATTCAAAATAACTAAAACTTGGTTCCTGACTAAGCAATAAGGTTTGGCTGTCGCGCAGAGTTCACATATTCGGAGAGTGGTTCATCAGTTGCAACAAACACGACCACTTTATTCAAAAGCATACATCACACACATAACAGACTCAGCGAACATATTGTCCTCAATATATAGAGGTCCACCACTCACACAACTAAAACAAATTACCACATCACATAAGATGAAAAACAAAGAGAGGAGAAAGGAGATAGCTTGGTCATTGGTATGGAGGTGGCGGCGGAAGTAGCTGTATTTTGAGCTTACTGTACCACCCTAGCAGTTGCTGGTTTTGCACTTATCAGTGTTGTTCGCATTCGAACTTCGCGGCATAGCTCCTCTCAACCTATCTAACCTGCAGATATGAAACTAAAAGACATTTTTTTAGGGTAACACTACATATATTCCCCTAGAAATCCTAAAACTCAGGAAAACTCAAATGAATAAGACTAAACATATAATTAAAAAGTGTAAGAAAAGAGAGATGATAATTTAGTTCTAAGTTAACTTCGTTAGTTTAATGATAGTGATCCATTACCGAGGTCCTATGTCATTAAGTTCTACCCATGATCCTTGTAGATCAGTGTGATGAGCTAGTTTTACCTTCAAGTGCTCTTCGTTTACCTCAAATTCTATCTTGGTGTCATCATTATGCATTCGGACTTTTGGTAGTTTTTTCTCCTACTCGTGAGTAGGAGATGTAGATATAATATTAGACAGTTCATTATCTCTACTCAAGTAAGCATACCTCAAATGACCTGGCGGTGGTTTATGCTCCTGGTTTATACCCAGAATGCTTGTTTTCTAAATTCCTGTTCATTTATCTCTTCTCAAATTTCCAGTATCGCTTTGAGCTTATCTTCAGGAAAAACCTCATCAATATGTTTGGTTACCAACTTGTCGATGATATCAACTCTATAGTAGTCGTGCTCTTCAATAGGGTATTTGATAGCCTTAAAGACATTGAAGACCACCTCTTTATGATAGATCTTGAACTGTAGCTCTCCCTTCTCTACATCAATATTTGCTTTTGCCGTAGCTAAAAATAGATGCCCAAAAGGATAGGCACATCTCGATCTTCTTCCATCTCTAGAACTATGATGTCGACTATAAATATTAATGTATCAACCTTCATATGTACGTTCTCAACTATCCCTTTTGATCTAGCGATAGACTGATCTGCAAGCTAAAGAACTACTGAAGTTTCCTTCATGTCCCCCAAACTAAGCTTCTTGAATATCGAGAAAGGTATTAAATTAATGCTAGAGCTAAGGTCAATTAGTGCCTTCTTGAATGTCTTATCCCCAATAGTGCAAGGAATGGTGAAGATGCATGGATCATTCATTTTGTAAGGTAAATCTTGGCTCAAAATTGCACTAAATCCCTGGTTAGCAAGATAGCCTCAAAATCATCAATACTCTTCTTCTTCGTAAGGAACTCAATGATCCACCTTCTATAGATTGGCATTTGTTCAAAAACATCAAGGAGTGGAATATTGATGTGCAAGTTCTTGAACAACTCCAAGAACTTCTTGTAGCTAGGGTGAGTTACTTCCTTTTGCAGTCTTTGAGGAAAAGATGGTGGAGGATATATTCTTTCTGGCATTAGTTTTGTAGAGTTTTCCATGGGCTTGTCCTTCTCCATTACTGTAAGAGTCACCTTAAGCTCTTCTTCCTTCTCATTTACCTTCTTCGGGGAAGGTTTTACTACTAAGTTTATTGTATTTTTTCCCAAATCTAGCCTACTCCGAGTCATTATGGCCTTGAAGTGCTCGTGCCTAGTAGGAGGGACTTCAGTATTGCTCCGAAGAGTGCTAGGTTGTCTTGCATTTAGTTGGATAGCTAATTGGCTGATTTGTACCTCCAGATTCCTCATCATGGCTTCATGGCTTAACACTTGCTTCCTTAACTCATCTTCACTCTAACAATCCTGTTGAGGTGGTACCTGCTACTACCATTTTTGTTGATATAGCTAAAAACCTTGAGCGTTGCCATCTCCCAGTATGGGTCCAGGTTATTGAGGTACCTGCTGACCTGTATTATTTCTCTAAGAAAAGTTGGGGTGGTTTCTCCAACCAGGGTTATAAGTAGCAAAATATGGATCATTATTAGCACTACCCAAATAATTAACAGATTCAGTAATAAAAGAATAGTTATCAGTACCATATGGGCCAGTGCAAATTTCGCAAACCTGAGAGGCTGGTGTAGGTTATGGTATGAATATAGACTAGCTACATGTGTAAGAGCCATCACTTGTGCTTGAAGGGCAGCTATCTAGTTGTTGTCATGTATGCTGGTCACTTTCTTCCTTTTCGTTCACTCGCCTCACTCATGATTGTTGGTGGCCATGGCTTCGATGATGTGTAGGCCTTTAGCTTTTGTCTTTTTAGTCAAATCACCTCCAACTATTGCACCTAGATTGACTCAAATTTGTGACTCATATCCATTGTAGAATGTTTGGATAAGCATCCAGTCAAGTATCTGATGGTGTGGGCACTCGTGAAGCAGTCCCTTGAAGCGATACCAGGCCTCATGTAGAGATTCACCACCATACTGCTTGAATTAAGAATTTTGTTACATATTTTAGTTTAACATGGTGGGTAGTACTTCTCTAGGAACTTGTCTACAAGCTCGTCCCATGTAGTGAAGGTTTCTGTAGGAAATGAGTCCACCCACTCTCTAGCAGCATCCTTTAAGTTTTGCTTGAATAGTCACAATTTAATGGCATTTGCTGGGACTCTATTGTATTTGAATGTTGAGCATTGGTCTTCAAAAGTCTGGATGTGCTTCCCGGGATAATCTGAAAGAGAGCCCCCAAACTGGTCTTGACGAACCATCTGAATGAGGCTAGATTTGATCTCAAAAGTGTTAGCTTCTACAGCCAGGTACGCAATACTAAGTCGAAGATCAACCAGCCTAGGGTGTGTTTGCTTTCTCCCATTGTTGTTGGCGAGAATGTTAACTACCTAATTTTGATCTGCCATCTCTTCCTTGTGTTGATTCCTTCTTTTCGAGCAAAAAGTTTGTTCAATTTTTGGATCGTAGTCAAGAACGAGTTGGTTGTCAGAACAGGTATGTGGCATATACCTCCTGCACTCTAACTAAATTGCAAAACTCAATAGAGAGGATCAAGCGTAGTGATGAACAACGAAGATATAATAAGCTTAGTCTCAAAATCAAGAAAACTATATCCAATATTAAAGATAGATTGTTTCAAATTTGTCCCCGACAATAGCGCCAAAAACTTGATGCGATAAATATCGGGTCAAAAACACATGCAAGAAATTATGATCGCACAAGTAATATAATGATAAAGAAGATTGTTTCCATAAGGACAGAAGAATCAAATCTCTAATTACCGGATTATGAATTCTAAGTGATTGGTTTGTGATTCTAATATTATGAATAAGATTGTGTTCGAATCTAGGGTTGTCAATCTTAAACCCTAACAACAATATCTAAGCAAAGATAAATAAACTAAACCAAAATGAAACGGAATAAACAGATGTAATCTTGTGCTAAGAATCAAGGTTGTCAATTTCAATCCAAGAACACACAATATGATTCAATCAACTAATAAATAATCAAGCAGATGAATGTAAAAATAACTCTTGACAATGAGATATAAAAATATTGCGTTGATTGAAGATCCGAATTGTCGATTACAATCCTTGAAAGCAAAAGTAATGAAAAGCTAGGTCTAATAACTCTTGCGTGAAAACTGACCAAAAATGAGTATAATCTAAGGTTTAAGGCCTATTTATAGCAAAGCCAAGATACCTAACTAATAACCTAACTAAATAGATGAGATTCCGCTCATAAACAGTCATGATTTTGCTGGGCCAGCGCCCGCTGGGCTTCTCGAATGAACTTTTTGTACCCCTCCCAGCGTCCACTGGGTTGCTAGCATCCGCTGGAAAGTCAGCGTCCACTGGATCACAAAACTCAAAATATCAAAGTTGTAGATCAAGGTATTGCGGATCTACTTGTCTTGGAATTACTCAATTCTGAGTTCGTATGAGAAAGTTACATCTTTTAGTAAAAGTCGACGGACTAAGCCTAAACCTGTCCGTTATACTTCTTGTTGCTCTTCTTCGTTCCGCCTGATCTCTATCTCGATCGTCCAACTCGTCATTCCCTACAAACACCTACAAAACACACAAAACCGATAGATATCCCCATTTCTCGATACATATGACAAAACATACAAAACACTTAACAAAATATGACTCAATCGACACAAAACACTGATAGACATTACGATAACCATAACTACTTGTGTGTACGTTCATACACACATCACAAAGCTTAAATAAAATTAGTTGCTCAGCATCACATTAATTCTTTTTGTACGTGGACAAGATAACATGAAATATCTCAAATGGGAAAAGGAAGCATACTCATCTTATCACAAAGGATAACTAGAATCTTCTTCCGTAAAATATATCTAGATTATGGGTACGACAATTCGAGTTAATCCCCGCATCTGTATTGATTTTATACCATCCCCAGGCAGGTGGATGCTGTTGATGTTGTCGCTTCAGAACTCTCCCGCCAAGATTCTAAGTCAAACATAATATAGCCTGATCGAACTGAAAACAAACCATTGGTTGGATGACGCCATCGGATTATATATATCATCTGGCAGCCCACAGCAGTACTCTCCACTCAAGTACTAAGACGGGGTACATTTTTCGGGATTGTAGTACGAGCCTCTGTTCGGATATTGGAAAAGTAAAAAAATTATCATTATAAAATCAGATTTACACCAACCATTCTTCCGAAAATTATTATATATATATATATGGTTTAACTATTAATAAAAATCGATTAAAATACCTTTTTAAAATTTGTTGTTTTTTATTATTATAATCTAGTTATTTGACATGTGTGAATATAACAGTTTTGTGTTACATGAGAAATGCACCGTAGATAGAAATTGATTGTTTTTATAGAAATGTTTGACTTATACAAGGTTTAACAGACGCATGCATATATTTTATTTCTTATTAAACTAAATATCTCTATAAACTAACGACCCTCTAGATAGATAAGTGCTTTATTTACTAGTTTTTCTTTAAGTGTTTTATTTACTATATCTGATCAGTGTTTTATTCATTATTTCTATAACTGAATTCCATTTTTTATTTTCCACATTTGAAAGGTTTTTTACTATTTAAAAAATAATAATTTACTCTTCATTATCAATTTTGGCATTTTCCACTGCGATTTCACACCAAATCGGCACGAGATTTTATCATCGATGTCATTTGTTATAAAATAGTCAACCCGTGATAACGAGGCATAATATAAAAATGAATCGTTTTATACGTAGAACATCCCAAGACAGGTTACTTACATCAAAAGAGATCAGATTACGAAGAATGCTCAAAATAAATAAGTTCAGAAAAAAGATTATGCGTCCTGTTGACTATGATAATGATATTATATATAAATCACAAATCTGTAGAAACCTCAAGTTGTCAAAGTTACAACGTTCTTTCGGTAATATCAAAGTTACACAACCAACCATAACAAGTCTGAAAAAAGGATTTGTGAAATATACTTTGCATCTTTAATTAACGTCGTCATCCACTTGGCCTAAATCAACACAGTCATCTTCTTCATCCTAGTCGTCGGAGTCCTCGTCCATTGGAGGTGAGGAAACACCAGCATGAATCTTCCGACATGTTTCCTCCATAATCTTTCGAGCAAAATCAACAGATTCGGGCGGAACATGATGCCGAGTAGATGACCCGCCAACAATATTGAGTACAATTGTTACAACGCTAAAGCAAAGTCTTCTATCTCGATCGATACACATTGGCCTGTCCGGGTGTATGACAAACCCGGATGGCACCATATGCATTTTATCCGGGTCTCTTCCCTTAAATACCATGCTCAGTGCGTGTTCATCAAATGGGGTGAATACCACGTACAGTCCTGTTCCGTCCGTGAACGACTCTTGGATGTAGGTACGGCTTTCCTTGACAATTAAAGACTAAATAATTTGCACAATGTGTGTCCATCAGTTAATACATCAAGATATCGGGTACAAATATGCACGTAGTATTTATTGATTCGACTAAAAAGGAGAGAGATTAAGGTATTAATCGAAGAAAATAAGCTTACATTTGTTTCTATGATGGAAATGATATTTTCAGCAACTCCTCCGGGGGTGATTCGTTCGCGTTGATTGATCTGGTGTTGGGAAGAAACAACGTCCCACTGCATTTATAGAGTAGACTAAAATGATGTATACTTATATGTGATGCGAACACGGTAAAAAATTTATTACCATATTGTAATATGAACAATGTACCTCAATTGAAGGATGAATAATTTACCTTGGGCCTGGATTCAGGATCGTTGAGAAATTCGAATACAATGTGGGGATGAACTGGAATCAAAACAGATGTACAGAAGGATATCACACTGTGATGACTTCCATTATCCATAATAATTTTGTTCATCTTCATCTTCATCATGTTCCCGTCGTTGATAGCAAGCATAGGAACCCAGTTGTTCTCATTAGCAAGAGATATGTTGTGAAGGAAGATTTTAACCATCCTCTGGGATAGTTTAAGCAATCTTCCTTTTCCAAATTGAGATATTTCTGATTCATCTGTCCACATATAAAAAGAATTAATGTGAAGTTGCCAACTAAGTTTAATTAAGCTTTGATAGAGAAATATAATTTTTAACTCAAACAATGTGAGGTTAATAGAATTAAAAATGTTCTGAAGAATAATTTGGATGTTGTTGGCTATTATAGACCGAAAGCATAAACGAATAAGTGCACAGAGATTATTGAATTGTAGACTAGTTTTATTTAGCTCAACACATTGTAATATATTACTGAACCTGATTATAGAACTTGGTAATTTGCAACATATATACAAACAATAACCCATAGGGAGATAAAACATTAACCAATATTTTGATATAAGGGTTAACAATTGAGAGATTACCATTCAGCGTGAGTGGAGTCTTTAAAAGAGAAATGGTTGAAAGAAAATGACAATGTCGAGCCAAACCAGCAACGTAACGATGTGCACCAAAGGCTAAACCAGAGAACACGAAAGGCTTAAAATGTTCATGTACATCCCAGTCATGTGTTTCAACGTGCTCAACCCACACAACCTGCGAATAAACAGCAAGGTTTAAACAGACCTAAAATGTTATTCTCGTAAAAATTGATCGAATGATGTACCTTGGAGAGTATTTTGGAAGTTTCGAATATCAGACATCCCGATGCCCTTCTTCGGAATTCTATTGTCTGCTTGTAAGGGAGCACTTTCTCGAGAGATAATTCAACAACTCCCCATACCCCAGGTGAAATCTGCGTCTTGTATCGTAGAAAGATGCATTCTCTCACATTCACCTGAGGATTAGCCATTTGAAAATCTGCTCTTACCTGCGTAAGACAACAATTCCTCTTGTTTGTATCAAGATTTACGAATTCTTTTGTGCAATATAATCCTAAAAACATAAAGAACAATAAAACTATTATTTATATAAGCAACTGTAATTTTATTGAGAATTTTTACATGTTTCTTTAGGTATGTGTTTTATTACTTTGAAATATATACAAAAAGTAACCATATGAATGTAAACTTTCATACGTGCTCTGAAAAATAAGAATCCAACATTACCAAATATAATGCTTCATCTCTGTTCCCTGGTGATGCCTTTGGTATGGCACCAAGCTGCACTGGACTTGATATGATCCCACAAAAGATCTCAGACCATTGATTCTTTTCATCACATGAAAGAAGAATTCGTGTCACATAACATGCAAAATGAAAAAAACTATGTGCAACAAAATGAATTGGAGAGAAAAGATCCTACATGGTCCATGAGCATATAAGCCAAGTAACCGGCATTCGCTTTGATATATCCTGTGCAACGCGTAGCTTCAGTTCGGTAAGTACCCACAGCCTCACCAGACATTCTGTCGAAATTTCTTTCATTGTGTTCTTTCTCAATCAGCCTAAGCATGTCCTTAATAGATGCGTCAAACAGTACAAAGTCCCTCACATATTGACCTTCATCAAGGATGTCCGTCATCTTATTGTCGTCGTGTTTCCATAGTGGTTCACCAGCGTGAACCTTCATATTGAGCTCGAGCATCGCTGACCGAGCAAGCTCTACAAGCTTGGCCCTGCTATCTGCGGACTCAATGAATGTCACAATCATAAGATCGACAGACTTCGTCCCTAGTGCGGGTTGACCTTGAGGAGTGGGTAACGGGCTACTGCTGAGTCCTAGATTGGTATTTATGTTAACATTCTGTAAAAAAAAAAATTAAGAATTCATCAGCTTGGGAGAACAAGGGTTAGATGATCAATAATTCAACATTTTGTTTTATTAATTTAGTGAAACAATGTGGGACATCTTTTTAATATAAATAAATTATTTTTCTAATAACACTCAGCAAGAACCAAAAGTTACACTAGATAGATCCCTTTCGTCCAAATGAAAAGAAAGAATTCACCATATATCGGGTTTGATCAGTAGACCTGTATGAAATATATAGCGTGCGCATATACAAACAAGAGAAGAAGAAATTAAGAAGATGAATCTGAAGAAGAAAAAAAATTGTTTATGAAATATCTACGTAACATCAAGTATGTGATGAAAACTGTAAACCAAATATTTTATATGTTTTATATTTAAAAGTTAGTTAATAAATTACTTATCAAAAAAGTGAGTTAATTAATTTCAACTTTTGATTAATTTTGTAAAGATTACATAAAATCCTTTCTGTCTTTCACGATAGAGTGTGATATCCTTATCTTTGTCTTGAGATGCCAAGATCTATTGAGTTTCTCATAAAAGTAAATGCTAGCGTGTGTGTAAAGACCCTATTAGTTTATCTCCTTAAGTCCGAACTCTAATCAGTGATTAAATAACAAGGACATTGTGAAAATAGAGAAGACCATAAATAATTAAAATTTGAAGAAAAAATCTATTAAAAGTCTAAAATTAAATGGAATGCTATGTTTCACCTCGTGGATTACAATTCCTTTGCCATAAGATGACTCAATTCCAGCCTCGTTGATGTTAAGATTCATTTTGATCTTTTACCGCTTAAATCACTCTCTTCACTGGATCTGTCACCATCAATATCGTAAATACACTTATCAGTTTAAAATTATGAATTCATACACCAAAAATAATAAATAAACGAGTGAAAATTTTGGGAAAACTTTAAAAAAGGTCGTCAAGGAAGCAAATTGAAGTTCAAGAAGAGAACGAAAAAATGTAGTTAAGCAGTGGAGTGAAGAGAGCAAAATATAAACACCCACCAGTGAAGGTAGTAATACAATGGTTATTAGAAGAGATCAAATCTTTGATGGGAATAGGGTGTGGTCTTCACTTCATTATATAGTGTTATTATCGTGAACTATGTAAGAATATAATAGGAAGGTTGTGAGTGAATATCTAGGTTGTTTATTTATCATTTAATCAGTTAATTATGGAAAGCGTTTTCATTAATTATATTTCTATAATAAAAGACAAAATTTGTGCATTTTTTTACTTACCAAATTTGGTAAGGAGAACGTTGCTGACGCGGAATGTACAATTTTCTTGAATTTCGTTTAGTCAATATATAAGATGTACGTGTTATGAATGTTTATCCAATAGTTATATGGAGTATCTAATCCCTTGTGCCCCTATGATCATCTTTATCCAATGTAGACATTTGTATTACATTAGACTTATGAAGTAAGTCTGATGCCTAGAGGTCAGAGAGTTCTGCATCTCAAATGGTATATGTTGTTTGAAAAATGAATTCGAATTTTAGGTTAAATCCAAAATAGTTGGCAGGCGCCATCAACTAGTTGAGCATCAAGCTCTATCTGTTGTTCCGCCGGCTCTACGTGTCTTGGCCATCAATGAGAATGTCGGAAGGAGAGAGAGAGACAACGTCAGGGAGAGAGAAATGAATGGGAATTAGAGGAGCTCTCCCCACGATACCGCGGAGAGGAGGACCATTGTAATTTTTGTATGTCACACATACATGTTTGCCTTTTCTTACTAGTACTAAATAAAAACTACGGCATGTTTTGATCTTATACATTGTGATGTTTTGGTTCATAAAAACCCTTGCTTCATATTGTGTTTATTATTTTAACAATCGTGGATAATTTTAGGTATATGAATGTAATTGATCATGTGGGTGCTCTCGTACAACATATCTATGAACACGAAGAATAACGAGTGAAAAGTACATTTCAACAATGATACAGCAGAAAGAATGCTCCCTCCATTGCCATCAATTTGGACAACATACTAGAACTTTTAAATGCGTTATGCACATACAAATAATTGATCTCCCAAACTAGCCTATCAAATAAATTTCTTCGCTTATCAAGAAACTTATTTCCGCATTATGTCCAATAATTTATAAAAACTTATGAATTTCATGTTATAGCAGATTCTATCGCTGGGTTCTTTCTTGCAATGCTTGAAACCTGCTGCATTTTGGTGCTTAGGCCCAGGCTGTTGTGTTGTCAAGGGGCTGGGTGTAATGGGTTTCGGCTCTTTCTTTTTTGTTTGGTGCACTTTGCTGGGTGTAATGGGATTCTGAGATTCTGTTGCTTGGTGCACTTTGGCGGTTGTACGTAGAATAATGATGACGTGCGTATTTATTTTTGCGATATTGTTCGAGTATTTTTTTTTCTACTAAAATTTTTTTACTAAAATTTAATACAATAATATTATGACAAGGTCAGCGATCGTAATTCCAAAATAAGAAATATCATATTAAATTAGATCGTAAATATCTTGATGAAAAATATTTCTTTTGAAAAAAAGCAGTTCTATGGTTAAGTATGCTCTTTTTTCTATTCTTATTTTTTCCGCTCAATTTCTGGAATAATTTTTTTGTTGGGCCTATAATTGCAATTTTATATACGGTCTTATATATATGAAATCGAATAAAGGATCATATAATTGACTTGATTGATTCAATTGTTACACATTACAACATATATAGGCTATTGTGCAATAGTTAATTAAGCTAACTATGGAAACTAAATAACTCATTAAGGTAATTACAACTGTACACGAGATATAGTAATGAACCGAACAACTATTTTGTCGATCATGTATTTTCTTCATTAATACGCACAACGGTTCTTTCCTTGTATGAATTGGAAGTCAATATGGTAAAGATTATGAACCACCAGCCGATTGATCCAATTCCTTCACAGGGAGAGAATAACTGTGCCCACGATCTGTGTAGAAATCAGCTGCAGCAAATCTAGAAATTATCCTGATATGTGGAATTGGATCTTCACCTACGGATGGGTCTTCAATATTTGATTCATCCAATTCTTGTTCCCATATTGAACCCTTCGTACTTACAACACTTCCCCTCAAGTTGGTGAATGAGGATTGAGCATTCCCAGGTTGTCGAGTATGTATTGAAATTGTCGAGGTTGAAGGGGTATTGTGAATACGTCAGCCAATTGACGTTGATTGTTGATGTAGAGAGTGCAAATCTCTTTGGAATGAACCTTCTCTCGAACGTAATGACAGTCCACTTATATATGCTTCGTCCTTTCATGAAAAACCAGATTAGCTACAATATGAACAGATGATTGATTATCACAATATAACTTTAAGGGATTTTCAATTAGGTAACCAAGTTCCTCCATTTGATGCTTAACCCACATCAGCTCTTTAGTGGCTTTTCACATTACCCGATACACAGATTCGGCTATGGATAGGGAGACTATAGTTTACTTCTTACTTTGCCAAGTGACCAGATTGCTTCCTACGAATGCATATAGACCTGAAGTGGACCTTTTATTATTTTCATCTCCAGCATAATCTGCATCACAAAAGGTAGAAATTTCTAAGCGACCATTGTGTTTGAACCAAATTCTCTTACCTGGACAGGAATTGAGGTACTTGAGCACCTGTTCTACTATTTGTACGTGATTGGATCGAGGATAATGCATAGCTTGACTGAGCAAGCCAACTGCAAAAGAAATGTCAGGTCTGATTAGAGTGAAATATATTAATTTGCCTACCAATCATTGGAGGAAGCAACATTAGGCTCTAGATCTCCATCATTCAATAAAAATTTTGAACCGTATTCCACTAGAGTTGAGGCCGGTTTGCAGTCTAGGTTCTTTGTCTCTCTAAGAAGATCGAGCATATATTTTCTTTGGCATAAGAATGTTCCCTTATGAGATTGTGCAAACTCAATGCTCAAGAAGTATTTAATCTTGCCAAGGTCCTTAATGTCAAATTTGTCTCTAAGCAATTATTTCAATTTTATAATCTCATTAGTATCGTCACTAGTTATGAGTATATTGTCCACATAGACCAAAACTAGGGTCTTGTGATTGTTCTCTTGTCTGACAAAGGTGGAATAATCATTTACAGAATGTTTATAGTCAATGCTTATGAGCTCTCTACTCAATTTTGATACCAAGCATGCGAAGATTGTTTCAAACCATAGATAGCTTTTTAAAGTTTGCAGATCATACCTGTATTTTGTAATTGGTGTTCAAGAGATAATTCCATGTAGATTTCTTCTTCAATATCACCTTGAAGAAATGTATTTTTACGTCCATCTAGTAAACTGGCCAATTGTGATTGACAGCAATTGATAAAAGCACTTTGATCGTGTTCATTTTTATAACAGGAGCAAATATTTTATAGTAATCTAGGTCATGAATTTGGGTAAATTCCCGAGCAACTAAGCGTGCTTTATGTCATTCTACAGAACCATCACTTCTATACTTGTTTTTAAAAATCCATCTACAACCAACAGTGTTCTTTCCTACAGGTAATTTAACAATTTTCCAAGATTGATTTTTATCTAAGGTAGACAAGTCTTCACTCATGGCACGTTTCTAATTAGGTTGGGTTTTAGCTTGCTCATAACTCGTTGGCTCTTGATTTTCATTGAGCTAATTTAAAAAGCATTTATAGTCTGGTGACACAGATTTATACGCAATATACTGATCATTGGATAGAGTTTGGCATTATAAGATTTGAAATCTTGAACCTGGAAGGAGGTTTATGTTCTCTCTTTGATCTTTGTAGTTCTTCTGGTCTTCGTGCCATTGTGTCAACTATTTGATTTTCCTCTGGATTGATTGAGCTTACAACTTTTTCATGGTTACCTGCATTAGATTCCTCATATGAGTTGCAAGTTTATATTGAATTTGAATTCATACCTTCTTCGAGAATTGAGATTTGCTCCGAATTAGTTTGGGCTTGCTCCTCCCGTGGTGGATTGGGTTGTAATTGGGCTTGCTCCTCTTGTAGTGGAATGGGTCTCATCGCATTTGACTCTATAGTAACTTGATTTTGGCCTTCGGCGATTTGATCAAAAATCATGGTTGCTTGGTTGTCTTGGTGATTCTCCCTCTGAAGTTCATCTTCAAATATGTGCTGATTTTTTCTCTCATCAATGTGTTTTGCTGAGGCATGTATGTGCATGATGTTTGATGAATTATCCCCTGATCATTCAAGCAATCTGTAAAATCTTTTAGATATTCAGTATCATTGTGAGTTCGCAAGATTTTAATTATCGAACTAAACTGATTTTTAATCAGCTTTTGAAACTCTTCAAATGCTTTGAACACTTCAGTTTTTGATTTCAATAGATAAATCCATGTAGCTCTAGAAACATGATCAATAAAACTAAAGAAATATCTAAAACCATCATACGAAACACAAGGTGAAGTCCACAAATCTGAGTGAATTAAGGTAATTACCATGAAATTGAATAAAGGAAAGTATAATTGACTTGATTGATTCAATTATTACATATTACAACATATATAGGCTATTTTTCAACGGTTAATCAAGCTAACTATGGAAACTAAATAACTAATTAAGTAACTACAATTGTACACGAGATATAGCAGTGAACCAAACAACTGTTTTGTCGATCATGTATCTTCTTCATTGCTACGCACAACAGCTCTTTTCTTATATGAATTGGAAGCCAATATGGCAAAGATTATTATGAACCACTAACCGGTTGATCCAATTCCTTCATAGGGACAGAATATTCGTGCCCACGATACGTGTAGAAATCAGTTGCAGCAAATCTAGAAATCATCTCGGTATGTGAAATTGGATTTTCACCTACGGCTAGGTCTTCATTGTTTGATTCATCCAATCCTTATTTCCATATTGAACCGTTCGTACTTCTAACAAATATATATATATATGGTACGGGAAATTCTAGGTAGTGGATAGGTGGGACGTTGGGTGGTTTTACAAATCTTGCTACTGAGTTGTACTTTGGTCTCTGATTCCTTGAAGATGCTTCTTTTTCCCAAAAAAAAATGTATACTTTTTAACCTGCCAAATTGTAGCACAGGAGCTGCCAAATTGTTGTGGACTAATCTTAACCTGAATTAAGGATGTCTTACCGTTTCGGAGAATGTAATTTTCTGCCACAGAAACTTTTCAGACAGATTGTAAGATCTAATCTAAATTTTTATTGAGGTGGTTGTAATCGTCAGATTAAAAACATCTAAATCCGGATGCTAATTCTTTTTCCGAATCATATGATATTTGAGTATTCACTATATCAACTGAATTGATATAACGTTTGAACGGATAGTAGTTTGTAATGAGGGTGAAATACTCTCATCAAATTTCAGTATTATTACACTCTTGTTATTCGAATTCAAAATGTGTAAAATGTTATCGTTGTTAGTTCATCTAAATAAGTGTGTTGATTTTGGGTGATAATTTTTTATGAGAAAATCTGGATAATAATGGATGTGCAGCCAGTGAGCCAAAACAAATGATTTTAAATAATGTGTATTATATTCCCATTTCCTTTACCCAGGAAAAAAATATAGTAGTTTTAAAATAAATGTGACATGCTATGCTATATTAGAGTATTCTAAATTTTCATTATTTTAATTTAAGTTTATTATTGATTCAAATAAACTGCTTAACATTGTAAACTAACACTGTAAAAGAATTGAGCCATGGCAATTGAATTCTGCGATTGTGACGTTTTGGAATACGTTGCTATCCTAAATTCGATCATACCACATAGGTTACCTAATTTAATTGAACGTATCGAATATAAATTCTTATAATAGATCCACAGTAAAATTCAGTGAAAATAGTTCTCTCCAATTATATGGTCTCATCAGATTTGATACTAAATAAATCGGCTCAATTAGCCTTTTGATAAATTCACATGAATTTAAATTAGGAAGACATTATCACTAGGATTTGATTCCGTTCCTGCATTCAAATTGATTAGAAAATACAAGATTTTGCAGTATTTTCTGAAGCACACATAGGGGATTACAGCACATGTTCTCCATAATATTGATGAAAAACGAGTGGTAAGTGAAGAGTGGCGTGAGTCGATGAAAATTATGAAATTGCCATTTAACGACCCAACGGCGACCCACACCATACAATTTTGACCACTGAAAAAACTGTGTCCATCCATCCACGATCACAGTTTTGTGTCGACATTTTCGTGTTAGTCGAATTACGATCACGTTATATCAAACACGTATTGATTTTCACAAGATTTCTCAAATCAAAATTTTTGATCAAAATTTTGGAACTAATATGAAAATTTTCTTTCTGAGTGAATTTCTTAATGACAAAGTTCCACATTAATTCAACCAATTTTTCCCTTTTATAGGAAAATCAAGCTGCTAATTGGGTGTTATGTGGCACTTTGGACGCGCATGCCCGTTATGTGGCAGCTCGTCATGTTGCCATGTGGCGTCACCAACTCTAGCAACACTGCATCAACATCACGTCAGTGCTATGCACGCGCACACGTCAGAAAATACATCATGCTAATGCGGTGCCAATTGATTGGGCCACGCAGTCCGCATGGCGACTGACATGGCTCCGAGTCGATCAATCCACGTTGATCGGCCCGCTTTAGTCTAGCAAATTAGACCTAATGGGCCCAGGCTCATTTTCTCACAATGATAATTGTGCATTGGACCATAAGTCCAACAATAATATTTTTGTAAGAATTTTGAAAAATGTGTGATTCTTATTCTCTACTCTTTATTCTCTGGTCTTTATCGCCTTGTCTTTATCTCATAGTGAATAATTTAAATGGCACAAAATTATGGGTGTAAAAACTGTAAATGTCAAGGATTTTAACCAAAATAATATTACTTGCATAGCTAACACCTTGCATTTTGCCAAATACAATAATTATCTCATCATCCAACTAGTGCGAGCTTTAATAATTTATATCATTTCATTAAATACGACACGAGTACCAAAGTAGAGAGAGATTTTCTAAAGAATACGGAGATTGTTGAAAATTTGAATTACATGGCATACCGCATATGCATGCATAAAAATTATAAGGATTTCTTTATGGAGAGAGAAATTCCAACTTATGTCATCCATTACGAACCAACCAAAAGTCACCAGAAAAGATTATAATAAAATTAAAAAGTCGTAAGTGGTTAATGATTGATGTCTAAGAATGTTCTTCCGATTTCTATTGATGACATGACGCAAAACGTTAAACTAGTGGGAGTGGATAACTTATCTATAAAATATTTTTTCCATTTTGCAAACAATATATTGCGTCAAATGCCAATACATAATATATATATATATACGCACATATAAATTCTTCCTTCGGCTTAAATAACTTATCTCTCATTAGCTAATTGTATGAGTGACTTTTTAACCGAAAAAACTGACACCGCACTGCACCGCACCGCAAATTTAACAAATCGCTATTTAAAATGGTAATGGTTTACGGTCACTGCGACAATTCTCAGCAGCTGCAATTCTATTTTTCACCAATCTTAAAATCGCATACATATACATACATATATACATATACATATACATACATATATACATATACATATATACATATACATACATATATACATATACATATATACATATACATATACATATACATATATACATATATATACATACATATCCCTCCTTAAAAAGTCCCTTCTTCGTGAGTTCTTCTTCCTAAAAAATTTCTCAAAACTCCTCTCTTCTTTATTCTTTTCCTCTTTGAGAGCCCCACCTAAAAAATTCTTGAGCAATCTGCTCTTATGTGCTACGATCGTCTTTCTCCTGGTTCCAACAATTCTCCGCTTTAGCTCAGTAACTCTTTCTCTTCCCATGTGTTCCTCCGCAGATGTAATTTTTGAAACCCTAAATCCCTAATCAAAAAAAATTCTAAGGTAAAAACCCAACTCAACTCTCTCTCTGGATCTCTTTAATATCCGGCCTCTACTCCTCTACCAGCGTCCACTCAACTCTCTCTACAGTACCGGCATCCTCGACTCCCACTTTCTGAAACCCTAAGGTAAAAATCCAAAAATTTATGTACGAGTTTTAATCGATAAAAACATAAAAGTTCTCTATTAAAGATGAGTTTTTGGCAGTGTGGCATCCTCGTGTTCATTCTGAGTTCCTTTGCCCTCTGACTTCCTGCAGTAGCGTCCTTGGCTCACCTTTCTGAAATTAGGTCCAGTATGGTAAGGTTCAAAAATTTGTGTTGTTGTTCACTACTTTACTTATTGAGTTTGGCTAAGTTTGAGGAATTTACCATGATGCTTAATTTCTTATTAGAGGCAAGTAATGACTATGTTGACAATGACTCCGTTGAAAAGATCTTGGCCATCATAGTTGATTATGCTTCATCAAACGATTCAGATATTCGTAATTTGAAATCATCCACGAGCTATGAATTGAAGAGCATAGTTTGTAACCATGACCACTTGCATATAAGATGTTGTGCTCATATTCTAAATTTAGTGGTTTGAAGTGGAATGTTGTATAATAATGAATCGATTATGAAGATTCAAAAAGTGGTGAAGTATGTTACTAGTTCTGCACCTAAGCTCAAGTTTTTTTATGATTGTGTGAAAGCTTCAAACGTAGAGTACAAGAAAGGATTATCTACGGATGTGGATACAAGATAGAATTCAACTTATTTGATGTTAAAAGTTGTCGAGAAGTATAAGAGATCATTTTCTCGGCTTGAAAGGGATGATGGGAGGTTTTTGGGATATTTTATTAATCCTAACAAAGATAGATGTGATGAGGAGAATGCAGAAAATCAAGAAAGAACAACTAATATTATTATGCCTATGAGATTACTCAAGTTTTTGGGCAAATGCAAGAGCTTTACTCTAGTTTTTTAATATGTTCTATGAGATTACACGAAAATTCTCAACAAGTTTAAGCATCACCACAAATGAATTCTTTCATGATTTTGTGTACACGCGTAGAGCACTCGAGAGGCGTATCTCGACAAGTGACCGCATATTGGTATCTATTGCAACAAAGATGTTAGTGAAGTTCAACAAGTAATGGGAGAAGTTTGAATCCATTAATGGATTCTTATATGTTGTTGTTATTTGGATCCGCGCTACAAGAGCACGTACGTTAGGCGTTCACTTGAACAGTTGTACGACGAAGCACCGCACACCGCACCGCACCGCACCAAATCACCGCCAAAATGAACCGCACTGCGATTTGACACTAAATCGCACACCTTACAGTTTGGTTGTTTTGAAGCAAAAAATTGTGATGCGGTGTCAAACTTCGTCCCGACACGTAAACCCGGACCGAACTTACTCCTAGTTATTGTAATACTTTAAATATGTTAAGAAATAGTTAGTGCTTTAATTCAACTATTTATATTAATAAAGTTTAGATTTTTTTGTCACATATTTCATAATCAAATTTTTCATCAATATCTTGAAAGAGTCGATTTGATCTAGGGAATTAAATCTGTTGTCAGAACAGGACATCTACTTCGGAGAATAGTGTTGGTTTTTTTAGAGACGGTGAGCGATACATCAGCTTCAGACATTAGACTAGAAAAATTAAAGATATGATTGTTGTTATTGTGATTTTCTTGATTCCATATCGTCGCGGATATATTAAATAATATTTAAGAAGTTGTCGTCATCATCATAAATATATGATTTAAGATCCTAACTATGAGTTATCTGTTTTCATTAATTTGGAGGTCCATTAAATTAAGGGGTGGGGGAGGGTCTTTAATCCTACCAAGTGGGGGGAATATCCGCCCCCCGAATCTCGAATTAATTAGAGCGAGTAGTACTTCTTTATTTTAAAATATCAGAGGCCACATTTTTCAATGATATCAAATACTTATTAAACAGACTTATTCAAACTTTAAACAGGTAAACTTTTGAACATCGTCAATAAACCAGACACCATCAACAAAATCGTCCCCAAATTATTGGATCCAATTTTCTCAATTGCAATAGATTAATCATTTCAGTTGATATCATAACGGACAACTAATGATTATAAAAAAGCCAAATTATTTTAGCGTCATAATCTTTGTCATAATTACAGTAGGATTTCCACTATCAGAAAAATTAATTAATCACTTTCGTTCTTGTTTTAATTGTTGATCTCAGTTTTCAATTTGACATTATTAATATTTTTTAATATTGATTTCCGATCTATGACTAGCGTAAAATAGCGAGTCTCTACTATTAATAATGAAATAGAATAGAGATATAAAATAATATATTCTTATAAAGGAATGACGGGACGCTTTCGTCAATGACTTGCTTTGCAAAACACTTGGCAAGTCCACCCAAGAAAAGAATTGGGCATACCTAATATCAATTGGTTCGTATCTATTTGGAAAGCTACCACCAGGTCCACCACCGTTTAAGTTGAAACCATCTTTGTCAAAATTTTAACTTCGCCAAAAGTAAATAGATTGATTACGTTAGTTTATTTTAATTTAGTTAACAAATTTTGAATTTTAATTATATTAAAACATTATAAGTAAGGTGAGAAAAATATACAGATTCGATATTTAAAATTTTTTTGGATTAGGATTCAAATATTTTTGTGTGTTTGGATTCGAATTTGGATTATCCAACATTTTTATTTCATATTCATATTTGGATAACAAAAATAAAAAATTTGGATTATCTAAATATCTAAAATATTTAATTACTTTAATATTATTTTTTAGTTTCTGTACAATTTTGGTTAAGCTTATCGGCGAAAAGATTTCCTAGTCGATATCTTGCTCCTCCTCCTCCTTAGTTCTTCCTGCCACACATTTTTTGCTCAATATTGGGTTTTGGTTCCATCTGGTCTCTTTCTTTTCTGTATTGAAAATTTTTATTAACTGGGTTTTGGTTGAAATACTATGGATTTCATACTCAGTCGAATCTTTTTTTTTTCTTAATGTTCAATCTGTAGCTTTTTAGGTTGTTGCAATTTGGGAAAACTGTAGTACGAAGGTTGTTCTTTCATTTGAAGAGGTTTTCCAAGTTCATTTAGAGTAGGTTGCTTATCATTTCAATGTAAAATTTTTTATTATCCGAATTCGTATCTAAAAAAATTATATTTTAAAATTTGGATAATTTATTATTCGGATAGTAAAATAGACAATTCTAAAAATTTTAATAATACAAAATTCGGATAATTTAGATTCAAATTATCGAGTGTCAAAAATTTAATTAAAAAAATTTCTTTCTTTCAAAAGTCCAACTATGCAAAAATCAAAATTAATCATCTCACTAAGCATCTGAATACCACCCGAGGATATCAAACAAAAAATTTCGCCAAACTCTGGCCCACAAACATAGATTCCATTGGCCAAATAATTAGTTACCACCTCCACTCTGATTATGAATACATATATACCTCCTCAGAAGGCCTCCTTTAACTAGAACTATACCCAACAAGTCCATTTTTTTTTTTCAATACACATAACCCTCTTTTTGGTCCCCTCTTATTCGATTTCCATGGAAGATGAGAGATCATCAACAAGTGATGGTTTCGAAGAGAGTGGTTGGACCATGTACTTTGATGATTTATATGCCACAACCAACAACGATGTGCAGCATGAAGATGTCGATCATGATCGCCACGATCAATACTGCATGAGATCTTCTCTAATCTCAGATGATGCTTCTTTTGTTGCAAAGAATTCGAATTCGAGTTCGAGTTGTGATCTTCGGAGAGAAGAAGCTGCAGGGTTACCTATCCCCGGGAGGAGTCAGTGTTCCTCGCCCAGGTTGAGTTTTAAGAAGAGGAGGACTACAGGAGGGGTGGTTGACCATGCTCTTGAAGACACTGCCTCTTCTCCTGTTCATAGTTCCTGGGTAAGAACAAAAAAAATCTCTTAATAACTTTTTAGAGTATAATTTGGTTAGTGGTTCAGTTCTAAGTAGAGAAATTCATTCAAGGTTGAGTTTTTTTTGTTATTTTTGAAACCGTGTTATATTTGGACATTCAGGTGAACCAACCAATTAGGTTTCTGAAAAACTCTCCACAAAGTCTAATGTTCTTTTTCTGACAAAACTGATAATATTTGAAAAGTTACGGGTATATGAATTCTAAATATTAAAATAGAATAGTGTCATGCTAGTTGATACAGGTGTTTGGTGTCTCTGAATTGAATTTTCATTGCTCACAATTGGGTTTTTTTTTTAAATACTAAAAGTTATTTATTTACCATACCTTAAGCATTATTTATTTTCCATGGATAACACATTTATGATCTCCTGTGTCAGTCACAAAAGAACACAAGGCATCAAGCTAAAATGGATATTTGTCATCATGTACCATCTCATTTATCTCCGTCTAATCTTCTCGAATTAATTTTTTTTTTTAATTCCCAGATGATGGGTATCCCTTATTTTTAACTTTTTTATATTCTAAGAAAATTGCAATATTCTTGCACATGCTGATGTTATATTTTCAGGAGAAAGGCAATGGCTCAAGTCCAATAGAAGAAAGAAGTGGTTCGGGAATTAAAGAGAGGAGGGATACCGACATCAACGAACTGAAGAAGAAGGGCCTCTTCTTGGTCCCAATATCAGTGGCTGTAAATTATATTGGTTGACCAATTATAATAGTCGTGAAAAAGATGGGGTAAACTTTTCGGGATTGGAGTTCTTGTATGGTTCAAATATCGAAAGAGTAGAAATTTGTAAAAAAAATTAGATTTAGCTCGACTATTGATCCGAAATATATTGTACGTACATGTGAATTAAATATCAATGAAAATCAATCGACAGAATTATTTAAATTTGTTGCCGTTATAATTTGTGAATAGAACAAGTTGTGTCTAAATGGAACTTGACTTTTGTGAGTGGCAAGTTTGGGGCAGTTCGGCATTCACCTGACAATTAATTTTTTTCCGAAATTATATGGAATTGGGCTATTAATTGAGTCTAACCAGTAAGATTTTTTGAAAGCAATAAATCACAAAAATAATAGTATTCACCTACTGAAATGATCTTCTTAATGAACTAGTCCAAGCGTGACAAACTAAAGGAGAAATGTCAATATCCAAGCCTTAAAAATATTGAGTGGTGACGGATCATGTGGACCTAGGCGTTTCTAAATTTTCTAGAGCGAATAATGTTGAAATCAATAACTGGCACTTCAGGATTTGATTTCCGAATCAGAGGAGTGCCCTAACTAAACTATTGTGTTATTCTATGTCACAATAAAATAACAACCAAAAAATTAATATGAAATTGTGCGTGCATATCACAAGATATAATAAACAAGTTTTTAAAGAGATTTTATCTCGATGCCAACATTAGTGCGTGCATATTTGCTATTCATATAATCTTCAGAAAAGGACTAATCAACATTAGTGCGAACATTAGTTCGGGACATGGTTACAGCATGTGGAGATTGGAACTGGACAGCTTTTAGCAACTACCTCCCAACCTCTGCAATCCTTGCCATAGCAGGTACAGCCCCCCCACGACACACTAGAGGCCCTGACAGGATCATATGGCAGCACTCTCGGGATGGCAAGTTCACGTCAAAATCAGCATACACACTTATACAACGATGGGAAGCGGAAGACAAAAACTCAATGTGGGCTCGCATCTGGAAGTGGCAAGGCCCAGAACGGATGAAGAAACTCCCATGGCTTGTCGGACATGGCAAGCTAATGACGAATGTGCAACGACGAGTAAGGCGCATGACATCGGATGCCACTTGTCCATGCTGCAAGAGAGCTGAAGAAACAGCCCTCCATGCCCTACGGGACTGCCCAGAGGTGGCTCGCGGATGGAGACAAATCCTCAGGTATTTCAAACAGAAGTCCGATAATTTCTTCAGGATGGACCTCCTTTCCTGGCTGGAGACGAACATTACAAATAAAGGAGTTTGGACCACAGCCTTCATTGTCGCTTTGAATTGCTTCTGGGAATGGAGGAACAACAAGGTGTGGGGAGATGGAAAGGGCAGACCCAACAATCCCCTGTACGCTGTTCGGGATAAGTTGACTACCATTCAAGAGGCCTGGGCCCTCTCACAGCGTCTAGGGATGACACGAAGTAAGCATGAAGTTTTAGTGGGATGGGAGGCGCCCCACCAACATTGGACAAAGCTCAACACGGATGGTGCTAGACGTGCATCTATCAAGAGAGCTACTGCTGGGGGCCTACTACGGAATAGCGCGGGAGATTGGCTGACTGGTTTTGCTGCCAACCTAGGTGAATGTTCAAGTGTGGAAGCTGAGCTGTGGGCTCTACTACGAGGGCTCCAACTAGCCTGGGAACGAGGATTTCGGAAACTACAGGTTGAGGTCGACTCTAAGCTTGTGGCTGATTTTCTGGTTACGGGGAATGGATGTCAACAGTTTGATCCACCCCTCCTCTTTGATCTTAAGGAGCTATTAGCCAGGGAATGGGAAGTAGAACTAAAGCACATTTACAGGGAAGCGAACGGATGCGCAGATTGGATGGCAAACTACGGGTTTGACCTTCCCTTGGGAACACACCACTTTGACTCCCCTCCGAATGGTATTGGTCGGCTGCTTGAGCGAGACATAGGAGATGCTTCCTTTCCTAGGCTTGTCATCGATAGCCCCTGTACCACGGGACCTACGGCTTTTACATTTTGTGTACGTAGAGACACTAGTATTAGTAACAGTGCAAGGTCCATTTTTGCGACATTCCAAACGTCAAGGAGGGATTTTCCTCCGGGGTACTCTTCCCCTTCCACAGATTTTTCCCACCGGGTTTTATGTGGAAGGGGTTTAACGAGGCCGACGGTTGTAACCCCACAAGAGGCCGAGGGGGGACCTTGCACCGAGTAGGTTGTATTGTGGCCAGTACTTTAATATACTAAGGGGTTTCCCCTCGTTTTACACCAAAAAAAAAAAGAAAAGGACTAATTATTATGCAGAAAATTAATAACTCGAAAAACTAATCTGCGCATCCGGGGAATCGAACCCCGGTCAGTACCGTGGGAGGGTACTATGATACCACTACACTAGATGCGCTTTGCTTGTCATTTGGCAGTATACCGCTTATATAACTTATACAAATATTTCCGAACGAGGTACACTATCTTGAGGCTTTCTCGTGAAGAATCTACGGATCATTAAAGGAGCAACTTGAGAAGATGCACAGCTACAGAGAAGAGCATCTCACAAAGCCATTAGCGCCTCGTACCAAGTCCGAAGACAATTGCAGCAACTACTTTTGATTTACATGTTGCAATTCACATTTCATGTTAGTTGTTTGATGAGCACATAAACCACTCCTAGCGGTATGGTTTGCATGCCAAGATACATGTAGCCTTCTCGTATTGCATGCATCATCTCCGAAGACTCCTTGTTTCGTTGTATATGCTGGCTGGCGCGTTATTCGGTGAAGAGAATAGAAATGTGTAGCGAATCGTAGCCGGCAACATGTTATTTGGTAGCTCTAGTTTCTCTTAGGAAGCTTCTCTGTCAGTTCCGGTATCACCTCAAAAAGATCTCCGACTAGCCCATAATCGGCAACCTGAAATTAAAATTCCATTGTTCGGACCAAAAATATGAGACCATGTTTGCTTCCAGTCTAGAATCGTCCATCAACAAGTAGAAGGAAAATTTACTATGTGGAAGCTGTAATAAGTAGTAACACAGTTTCGAATACAAAGTCTTCAATATTTTAAATGATGTACAAATCAGAAAGTGAGAGATGGGATGAATTTTGCAGTCACCTGAAATATTGGTGCATCTGCATCTTTGTTAACTGCAACAATGACCTTGGAATCTCTCATTCCGGCTATGTGTTGGATAGCTCCAGAAACACCGAAAGCCATGTACAGCTGTGGTGCAACGATTTTTCCAGTCTGGCCAACCTGGCACGACATGCAGCCGCGATAAAGACCCGAAAGAGTCTGATTTAAACTACGGCAACTCAAATGCTTCAACTAGAGCAAAAACCGAAAATGGTGTTACCTGGAGGTCATTTGGAACAAACCCTGCATCTACAGCAGCACGTGTAGCTCCAACTATAATAATAGAGAAAAGCATAGTCAACGACGGATTCACACACCATCAGGGCGAGTCGCATTACAGCTTTATTAAAGGGAAACTTAACTAAGATACGGGTGACAAAGGTAGTTTACCAGCTGCACCAAGTTTTTCTGCAAGCTTCTCGATCATCTTGAAGTTCTCAGCATTTTTTAAGCCCCGCCCACCAGTAACCACTATTCGTGCATTTCCAAGGTCAGGGCGCTCAGTATCTTGAGAAGTAAGCTTTACATATCTGGACTTGCCAGTAGATTCTGGAAATAAAAAACTTTCAAACAGAATGACATGCATGAAAATAGCACAAGAACAGTCAAATATTCATCATAATCAAATAGAACCCATCCTGCATTTCGGATCATGATAAGACGAACAGACCTTCGTCGAAGGTTGAGAGGTCGACCTGGGAGATAGGGGCTGCATTTGATTTTGAATCCGGAGCATTTTCGGGAACAGGAAAAGATGTTGATCTGATGGTCAACATACAAGGGCTCGAGCCCTTGTACCGAACAGTTGAAAGCGCATTCCCAGCATAAATAGGTCTGTCCTTAGCGGTTTATCAACATCGAACAGGAAAGGCAGATTCAAACACTTAGTTGACCTTCGGAAAGCATATCAAAACCAAACCAAGAACAGGACAAATAGGATAAACAGCTGCGCTACCTTGTAAATTGATTTGCTCCATTGATACTAACAACGTCAGTTGTAGGAGAAACATCTAACAAGGCAGCCGCACGTGGCAGTATGTTCTTCCCAAACGAGCCCGAAGCAGCAATGATATGCGAGTACCCGCCTTTCTGCTGAACCAATTGGACCAACCTAGACCAGGGCTCGGCCAAACCATGCGTAAACTTATCCGAATCAGCCACTAGCACCTATATAAACAAACACACCACCACACATCAGAGAAATTAAAGCCAAACAACTCACTTCCTATTCCTAAAAAATCAGGAATAGCTTCTCTTTGCCCAACAAAACTTCGTACTGCATTCAAATATCAGACTGCTCGCTGATTGCAAATAGCAGACAGAAGATTACTTTAATATGTTATAGATTAACCGCTTAATCAATACCTCATCAGCATAATCCACATTATGAAATTATAACCCAAGCATCAAATAATTCTCCCTATATCGAATCGGAATTTTACCAAAGTAACCCTCATAACATTGGGGGAAAATAGAGAATGAAACTACGCGGTAGGTGGATGGAGTTGTAGTTTATCAGCAATCACGACGTCACAAATTTGTGCATATTACAACAGATCAAGAATTTGGAGACAATTTGTATCAATGAAACATTCTCAGAACTATTCATTGATACGATATTAAGCTCACTGCGCCAACTAATCCAAATTCGAGCCAGTAAGGACAGGTCCCAAGGCTCTTACAACAAATAAATAATACTAGTACGTTACCAAGACTCGAACTTGAGACATGGTTGGTTAAGCTAGAACAACTCCTTCGGCGGTTAATCAATGAGTCTGTTGGCGGTGGATTGAGTTGGGGTTGTTACCTGGGAAATGGAAGGGTGGGCGGTTGAGGCATGGGAAGCTGCCTCAAGAAGGGAAGGACCCGACCCAGCCAGAAGCAAAGAGACGGAATTGCCCTCGCCCAAGGACTTGGCAGCCTCCACCGCGCTTATACAGGGAGGCTTCACCACCCCGGCATCGTACTCACCTATCACCAGCGTGCTTATCTGTACACCACCGGCCCAGGGGCAAAAAGGGGAAATGAGAAAATAGAGCACCGACAACGATTAAAAAAAATTGAGGCGGAAAAGAGGAGCGAGCTTACGGATCGGGAGATGGAGAATAGAGACCGGAATCGCCGCGGTGTCGTTGAAGACGCTCTTAGCATTGCCATTTCCGTTAATTATTGTTTGGGGAATTTCAAATTTGGTATCGGAAATGCTGTTGATTTTTTAGTTACTTCCGGTGGCCGGCTCGGCTCCTTCCCGTTCCGTTGCGTATCGAAATTTTCACCGAGTTCAACAAACCGTTGACTATTTTGACTACTGAGGATTTTTCATTTTGGATTTTCTAGATGACCGTAAATTTAATTTGTTTCGTATTCAGTTTGATTTAAGAATTAAAAATTTTGATTAAAATTGGTTTGAATGGATCCTAATTCGAAATCATTTTAAGAGATGAACCAATCAATATATCGTAAAACTTGATCTAAATTACGTTAAGTTTAAAGCTCAATTTACTAATTTGTGTGTATACCACTTTGATCACATACAAAATTGTATTTTCCCTACCTAACAAGTAAATGCTACTCGGAGTTATTTTGAGCTGTTATTGTATTGAGATTAATTAACTTAAGAATATTATATATTATGTCACATTATTAATTTTATTGGGTGATATAAAAACAAAATCTTATTATTTTGATCAATTTTATTTTAAATTTGGCAAAATACGTTAAGCCAAATTACACAAGATTCCGTAAATAAGTAAATTGTCCAAGATTCAAATAATTATAAAAAAAAATTGAGTGTCAAAATGTAATAAACAAAACTTTTCGGACCAAAATGGGAATACGGATTCTAAAAGAGTGTGTGTTATCCAGGAGCGGACGACCTGTCGGTGGCTCACTCCGTCTCTAATTGACTGACGAGGAGACAAGTAGAAGGGAGGGCAGCGGGGAGGGAAGAGAGGGAGGAAGAAGAAGAGAAGAAGATGGTGAGCTATGTATTTAGGAAGTACTCGGAATACTTGTACACCAAGTGGGAGAGGACACTCCTGTGGGACATGATCGAACCCTACCAGAGACCAAAGTCCTTCACCCATCTCGTCACCCTCTACGTCGCCGCTTTCTACACCGGCGTTGTCTCCTCCGCCGTCACCGAGCAGCTCTACAAGGTCCCTCCCTTTCTCTCTCTTCCCCTGTTCCCTTTCGTGTTTATTCCGATCCAACCTCTGATTAGTCGGTACGTAGAAATTGGGTCTTCATTGGTGTTTGAATTCTCTACGTTATGCAATCTTCGACCTAATGGGTCTCGTTCGAGAGGCCGTGTTGAGAATCCTGCATCATTAGTTACTAGTTTGTTGGACAAATTTATTTGTGTTAAAAATCCATCGATCCATTTCCTGAAAGTTTTAAGTTGGATACGGAGATTCTAAAAATCCTTTTCCCATATAAATACTCGCATGTATCAGCGTAGTCCTAGTCGGTTTGAAGAAATTTGTTTCGTTTTTGTTCGGTTTTCTCTGTAACTTGTAAGTCCTAACATCTACGGATACCATGTGGTGTAGATCGGAAAACATACTTTTTGGGCTGAAAGAAGCACTAGGGAATACTTTTGTTAATTAAAAGTATGTTAAATGAGGGTAAAGAATGGAGCATTGTACTGTGTGGTATGACATTTGGGGATTTTTATCGTTGGTGCAGGAGAAGTATTGGGAGGAGCATCCGGGTGAGAATGTCCCTCTTATGCAGCCCAAGTTCTACGGTGGTCCCTGGAAGGTCTATAGAGGCGAGGTACCCCTTCGTCCCGGTCAGACGAAACCGTAAACCCGCGACAAGGTTTCTTTGCCTTTGCCATCTATATGGGGATACTAATTATTAGACTATGATTTAGAATTTTGCACTTCTAGCCTTGAACTGGTTGGTGTTGGATACAGAACATATTAGGGTGTTGTGTAGGTGTGAGTATTCATGGTTTTGTTGCAATGTTCTTGGTTTAATGGCGTTCATGAAATTTGAGCTGAGAATATGGTTGTCCAATAATTCTGTTTAGCTGGGTGGAGAGTTGGTTTGTTGTTGTTTTTTTTTTTTTGGGCTTTTACTAAGCTGTGTGCTTGTGGAAGTGTCATGATGGATGATCACTAAATTGCTCCAAGAGCTTCATTTTTGAATGATGATTCCGAGCAAAAAATGCTATAGATGCAGAGTTGATATTGTGAAGATGCACTGTGAGAGGCATTGGTTAGGAATCTGCAGCTTCCGATATAGCTTTGCTTGTGTGATCATCGTTGGCTGCTGCATTCTGGTAATTGTGGTTAACGGTGTGGAACCGGTGGCGTTAAATAGGTGATAAATGAGAGGCAAATTAGAAACATGCCTGAACATGTGAAATGGAGTGACTGCCTTGTAGCTTGAACTGATTGCTTCATGTCTTTTTGTTTTCATTGATGTCTGTCATGAAGCAGAAGTCAAATATTTTTCTTGTCTAGAAAAAGCTTAGTTTGTTTTTTTTTAATTTGTAGAAAAAGCTTCGTTACCCACATGAAATACGTGCACATTTGCCCGTTTAATATTTTTTGGGTTTATATGGTATCCGACTCTTTCGACTAATGTGAAACTTTTGAAAAGTGTCAAAAGCTCTCGTTCATTTGTTACCTTTCGAATCTAGGATAGCAACACGTTCCACTGGATCAGTGCCTCATTTTCGCTTCCTGATTGATAATTCAGGCTGAAATATTTTTTTACTCCAATTTTGTCTCTGCATGTCTGCAATTCTCTTCAATATCTCGACGACCTTTCCTTTTTCATTACACTACGGGGTTGGTTTATGTGTTTGCAAAAGAGGGGTTTCTGATTCTGTTTCTAGGCGCTACGTAACGATTTACTTGGAGCTTGTTAGCTTCCCAAATCTATCTAATACTCATTCTTATTGGTCAAAATTACATACTATAGTACTGCATTTTAACATGTAACTCTCATGCTGAATAAATGGATAATGAATTGGAGCATTCTGCACCATATTTTTAAAAAGGAAAGTGGATAACAAATATTGGAGTGTACTGAAAAAAAAAAACTCAAAATCTTGAACCCGACAAAGAAGTTTCCTTTCGATATAAAGTAAGAGGATAGCAAATACTGAAGGGGAAACTTTACCACCACTCTTGCATTTCAAAGAAAATGTACTATAAGTTATTTTGATACTATTTCTGATACTATGACCGGTTTATCTTTTGTCTATAACACTAAAAAAATTACTATGACCGGTTTATTTTGATACTATTTTTAGCTCTTTTGAAATTTAATTTCGAGGAGAGTGAAAATTTTGAAGATAATCTTTTTATTTGATGTTCATTGTGATACCTCAACTTTAAGAAATTCCCATAATAATAAGCTTTTTAAGGTAATAATTTCCTCAAAAAAAAATAGCTTTTTAAGGTAATATGATTTCTTGATGTCCAGAAATGTTAGTTCCGTTAGCGGAATCAATACTCTGATTTAGTATTCAGCTATTCAAGCAAGGTCGATCATATATGGACTTATACTAAACGCCCCAAATTTATTTATTTTTGGCGTATTAGACTTTGTATAATTAGTTGATACAATGCAACTCTAAATATTACGTAATTTTGGAAAAAAAGAAATCTGTTTCACCACTAACTTTCCATAAATAGGATAAAAGAAAATCAATACGATACTGTTTAGATTGCTAGTCTAACTTTTGATTAACCATCTAACATACAAATTTACATTACTAACTAATTTTGATCGAGTGATAAACTCTTTCTCGAAATATACTTGGATAGTAGGTTATGATTTAATTTTTTCTTATGTGTTTATCAATTTTTTGCATAGATATTTTTTAGATAAAAATAATTAATAAAAATAAATAGGTACTATGACCCTTGATTTCTAAAGAAAAACTAATTTTCATGGATCCTAATGAAAAATTAATGATATTTGACATTTAAAACTAAGACAAATAAAATCAAGCGAAAACGGTGGGAGAAGGAAAGAACAGAAAAGGGTGGCGAACAAAACGCAGTATCAGATGGGGAAAACGCAATTACAAGTTAAACTCCGAGTTTTATTAATTATTTTTTACACAACTTTTTATTTGAGGGTGATTTTGAAACAGCTTGATATATGGACATAGTCAATAATTAAATTTAACAGGCTGATTTTTTTACTCAAATTTTTTTTACGAAATGCAATAGTTTTCTAATTCTAATTAATGAAAAAATAATAATATTAAATATTTGATATTTTTGTACTTTACAAATATTTTTATCAAAATTGAATTTATATTTTGGAACTAATAGATCAATAATATTTAGTTAAACTTAAAATATCGCCATCTCAGAGTAGTAAAAAACACATTTGTCACCCCAACAAAGAACACGAAGAAAGAGAGAGAAGCCTCCTCCTCTGGTTTATTATTAATTAATCCCCTAAGCGTCACTTACAGTTATAGACGGCGGTTTGTTAGATCTCCTTCGATTTGGCTCCCCAAGAGCTTCTTCGAACTATTTTTTTTTATATTTATTCCTGTATAACCGCCGGCGATGGCCATCTCCTCCACCAAGCTGAAGTCCGTCGACTTCTACAGGTTCGATCTCGCTTTTGTGGAGAAATGCGGTTTTGTTTTCGTGCGGTGGTTGAGATTTGAACCGTGGTCGAGTTAAGGGATATGATTTTAGGATTATGTGAAGTTTTAGCGGTTTTAGGGGAAATGTAACCGTTGGACTGGTGTGATCTGTGGCTGTGGCTCTTTGTTGCCATATCTGTTGAGGTTGTTGAACTGGATTGATTTTTTTGGAGTGTGATTACTTACGGTGGAGAGGTCTCGGTTTGTTCGGATTGGGAAGCGATTTGTTTTTCTGTTTGTCGCAGGAAAATTCCGAGGGATTTGACGGAGGCTTCACTGTCGGGTGCTGGATTGTCTATCGTTGCGGCTCTTGCTATTGTGTTCTTGTTTGGAATGGTAAGTAGGCGCTCGGATGGAAGCATGGTGTGATGAGACGTTTACGAGGTGGTGTCCACATTGTTCCGAGCTCTGGCTTGATTGCAACTCTTTTGTGTTCATACAGGAACTGCATAGTTATTTGGCTATCAGCACCTCCACATCTGTTATTGTTGACAAGAGTAATGATGGTGATTTCTTGCGTATTGACTTCAATATCAGGTAACCAACTACAATTAATGGATGTGATGCAAGGGTCATGCTTATTGAAGCGTAGTAGTCAATTATATAATTAATCAATATTCATGTGTCTTACTCTGTCTGCATGCAATTCATAGCTAAGTTGAATGGTGGGAATATGTAATGTTCTGATGTGATTGACTTGTTTGACATCTGACATTGGGCCATGTTCTTGCTCTGTCGCCAATGGTTCTTGTGTAATTGTACTATTAAACAACTTCTAAGATTTGCAAAAAAATAATCTGTTTTATCCTACACAAAATCATTGTTGTTTCTCTATTAATGAGTTATTCTTTCTTGTAGCTTTCCTACACTGTCGTGTGAATTTGCATCTGTTGACGTGAGCGACGTGCTGGGAACTGTAAGTGTTTATTCATATTTTTTTACTTAGGATACGATATTGCTTCTGTTTCTCCTTTAAGGCTTGATAGGTTTTCAATCTTCGGAGCAGCTCAAATAAACAGTTTAGATGTTAATTCTCCTAGTTGCTTATATCCTTTGGATGAGATTATCTAGAAAGTAGAGCTAGGATAAACTCAAAGATTAGCTCGTATGTGGGAGAGTGTAGTGCCATTTTCCCTTATGGGTTAATTGGATGGTGAAATAATGGATTTCTGAGTTATTTGTTGACTAACTGTTCCTTAAATCTGTTCAAATCTCTGTCTTTCATTGGCCTGAAGCATTTTCTATTCTTGTTTCAGAGCAGGTTGAATATAACAAACAAAGTTTTCAAGTACCCCATTGATCCTCATTTGCGGTCCATTGGTCCCATGTTCTCTGGACCAGTTTCACATGATATTAACCATGTTGATGAAGTTCATGATGAGAATGATGAGGAGGGTGCTGTAGTTCTCAATGCAAAAACTTTTGATCAATATTCACAACAGTGAGTGAACTTGTCCTTAATTTGCACGACATTGTGCTTGTATTACCTAATTACTATTGAGATTCTTTTTGTTATTTGTTGCTGTAATGTGGCAATTACTTATATCAAGTGCTTCTCCCTTCAGGCATCCCATTTTGGTTGTCAACTTCTACGTTGATTGGTGCCTTTGGTGTAATCGCCTGGTAACTTTTACTTGCCGTCGGCTGTTATTTGGCATGGGAACTATGTCATGATGCACTGTTATTACATTTGTGGTCATCAGGAGTGAAACCATTACTGGAAGTTTGTTCAGAAAATTTAAATTGGTAACTAAGAAAAAGTTGATTA
>SOPF01000018.1:211090-224403 GCA_012979155.1 Hypericum perforatum | reverse complement strand
ATAGCTGTTATCTATTCTGAAGAGAGAGCATGCTGTCAATTTTCTTTACAAGGAATGTCGTTGGACGGCTGTGGCATCGCTCATTTGGTGAAGATGTTTTTGGGCGAGAACAGGCGGCGAGGTGAGAACATTCCCATGTACCTCGGAGAAGCAAGTCCATCAATCGTGCGGTATTCAGGCATCAGGAACCCTTCTCTCTCTTCGTGCGCTCTATTTCTAGGTGATCCTTTGAAGGTACCATACTTGACCAACCTGCTGACCCAGGATTTTTTCTCTGTGTTCTTGTGCCCTGCAGACATTTTCTGACTCAAGTACTCCTTGACTGCAGGCACCCCGTGCGTCACCACCTCTGCAAGCGGCGATTCAAGCGGGTTCCCTTCAACACACAGCTTTTGAAGCTTGCTCAGGCAGCCAATGGACGCGGGCAGCGTCTTGATTCTGTTGTAACTGACATCCAACTCGACAAGAGAGAGGAGGAGACCTATCGAATACGGTAGAACTTCTAGGCATTGGAAGTTCTGGCTGACATTTAACACTTCCAGGTTGATGAGGTTCTCCAAATCCTCGGGAAGTTTTCGTAAGCTATTGAGCCTTGCATCTAAGATCTTTAGGGAGGTAAGGTGGGATATGGATAGCGGGAGGATTACGAGTTTGTTCGAATTGACCGACAACTTTTTCAGTTTGAGCAACTCGAATCCGATGGTGTCTGGCAGCCTGCTTAACTTGTTGAAGTTTGCTGTCAGTTCTTCCAGTGATCTGGTTCAAATAGCATAGAACACATGCAGTTAGACCTTGGAAGATCAGCTTGGCCCTTGGTCATTTATCTTCCTACATAACTCGTCAAAGAACAATTCACTATATCTTTATTTCGAATCTCTTTAAAAAATTTGTCCGAAACAAATCTGAATTAATTGTCCCGATGGACATCTTTAGTTTAGAAACCAAGGATAAGGACAATAGTATTGAAAATTTCAGGGATGTGCGTCCGCTCAAAAAGCCAAGTAAAATAATCTATCCATTGTGATTAACAAGTAAACAAATTGCGGTTGTATACTAATAAAGCTTGGCAAGTCATCTACATAATTATTGTACCTCCTATTTTGACCTCCATCCATGTGCTGCCTCAATTGTCAAATAGCAAAAGAGTAAAATTCAATTGGTGACTTTGCCATACATTTTTTTCCTCAATCTCCTAGTTGGCTAAGAGCTATTGTTTTATTTATGAGTCTATTTTGCGTGAGCCTTCTACTGGAAAATAGTAATTGTATGAAGTTTTTTTATAAATTTTATATTAAGATAAGTATTGTCGAACTCTATTTTAAACATAAATTTTTCAATTAAAAATTTAACTAAAAAACTCCCCAAGAATCTAAATGTTCTTCTACTCTAACCAACTTCAAATTAAAAGCTTTTTAAACCAACAAGGTGAGCGAAGCTGCGACAGTAATATTTCGAAAATTTCTTCCATGCAAGATTTTTTTAATAGAACCAGTAAGAAAATTGTTCCAATTTTTTTTTACTTGTCAAAAAAGATGTTTAATAAGTAAAAACTAGTATTCAAATATTTGGTCATTTAAGGACACACCAAATATAATTAAACTTCAATTCAATGAAACTTCACCGTGATATACCCAAAAATACTTGTGCATTAGGCCTAAAACCCCTGTGCACGCGCAACCGTAGTAAAAACAAAAGCATGAGATATTGCGAGCATATTAGACCCATTAAGAAATATTAATATTCCATTTAGGTGCAATAAATATGAAAGAATTAATGGTGAGAAATCAAATTAATTTACCTGCAGTTTTCAATAGTTCTAGGAAGATACTCGAGAAGGTTGCCGGAGACGTTTAGAATTTCGAGCTTGGACAAGCATCCAATTGAATTCGGAAGCGTTTTCAACTGATTGGAGTGCACGTCCAACACCACCACATTCAGCAATCTCGCCATTAGCGATTCCGGTATGTTCTGTATTTACAAATATATTTTTACATGTGATAAAAAAAAATCAACAAGATGATCTCGAAATTTTATCCAATTCGAATTAGCTGAGTTGATGGACGGTAAATTTTGTAAGAGGTCGTGAAAGATCCAATTCCTACCCATTCTTCAATCGAAAACAAAAGAAAGAAGAGAATTAAAATAAAAATTCCATGCCTCTTTGCATGGACGTACACAAACAGGACGGATATATCCCCGTGATTTGTTATTGATTACTATGATAAACTATAATTTCATACTTAGAAAAACTAAAATTTAATTGAACCCATTAAATTTTCTTGTGAAAGAAAACGAATATCTTGAAAAAGATTCGATAGTTTAAAACTCGCCACTTGATTATCAGATATTGATTTTTTTTATACCAAAATACTCTTAACAGCTGCCCAACCGAACACATCAAGAGGCGACAAGTAACAAAACAATCAAACGAGTGAAAAAGTGAAAGGTCTTTTTTCTCGACTTGCTCTCCAACATGAATATCACAAAAAAAACATGTCTATTTTTATAGGAAAATTTTCGTTTAACTATAAAATAATTACAGTGTTAAATTCCTTCATACGAGTACGAAGTTGCTGCTGCAACTTCGTAGTTAAAACTCTAACACAACAAAATTTGATAAAAATAAGAAAAAGGGTGTCTAAGTTGTTAAAATCCTTGGTAGAAAGAGGGAGAGAGAACCTGAAGATTATTGTTAGAAAGGTCAAGCTTGCATATAGCAGCGAAGTTGAAGGAAAAAGTAGGGGGAAGAATGTCAAGGGACATGCCACTTAAATCAACAATACCAAGCCCCTCCTCCTCTTCCACTTTTTTCCCCAACTCCACCTTCTCCATCTGCTGCTGCTGCAATTGCTGCACCATGATAAATAAATAAAAACCCGACAACAAGGTCACTTGCTCTAACGACACTCGTAAAATGATCGTATTAAGAGTACTTACAATGCTATTAGCCCAAAGGGTGACTTTATAAGAAAAATCAGGAGGGATGACTGGCGTAATAATTAAGAGGCTATTATTATATGGTATATTTCCATTTCATTATTAAACTATTGAGGGTTTTTTAAATAGATTTTTTAGAGGTGGAGGACGTACGGACGTTGATTTACAAGGTTACTAGTGACGTTAGCGGGGAAGTACATGGGAATAGCACTAGATAATTGCCGTGGCCACCTTTCCTACTTTGATTTTAGTCAACCCTTTTGTTCTCCATTTTTTGTGCCACTTTTGTATTGGATTTGAGGAAGGTCACGGGATTCCACGCCAATCTCGTCAAAGTTTTCCTTCAATTTTATAATTAATCACCCTTTCTGCCAAATACTTAATCAAATAGTGAATAAAATTATGGGAAAATTATATTTTAGTTTTTCATGTATGATATTATGATTTATAAGTCCCATATTCCAAAAATACACGGTGTTATCCCTACAATTTATTTTATTGTACAACATAGTCATTTCAATCGTTTTTTGTCAAAAAATTCAAATTTCTCTAGCCAATATAACCACCTAAAAAATAGAACTTTTCTCCCTTGTAATTTATTAAAATTGTAACTTGGTAAAAAGTCTAAAATTGCACGTTCCACTAAAATAACTCCTCTCCTTTTTCTCTCGACCGTTACTAATATCCAATGCTTCATCTTCTCTTACTATTTGTCGATAATTTCCATCTCTCGTTACTCACTCTCACTTGGTTTTGAACTTTCTCTACTCCTCGATGCTGGATTTAGTCCCAATTTTATCTACGGATGAAACTCTAAAAATGAGAAAACTACAGATTCACTTAGAGTTTTTGAAAGATGTGGATGTACTCGATTGAGCTTTGGTTTTTTTAAGTTGTCCTTCGCTTGAGAAGTTTGAATTTTTTCGACAAAAAATGACTGAAAATACTCAGTTGTATAACAAAATGAGTTGTAGGGATAGCGTTGTACATTGTTCCAACATAAAGGACCTAAGAATCGTAAAATCATATGCGGGAACTTAAAATGTATTTTTTTCTTAAATTATTTTAAATGCAAGCAAAATATTTTGAGTTTAAATTACCAAAAACTCAAGAATGTTAAATTTTTGTTGCGATATATTTGTCACATTTCAAAATCTCCTACTTATTTTGAACATGGATATGTAGATTTAATAAGTATTTGAATATTATTTATTATTGAAAAAATCATCCCTTCTTCTATGACTAAATCCAACTTGGATTATTTTCTCCCCTTGGATTAATTTATTTCTCTATTTTGTATCACAACTTGGATTTATTTACATATTATTCCACCTGCTGGCAATGACGATATAAACCCACGTTTTTTTGCCTTATCTCCTGAATGGCTGCTGAATAGGTTAATCTTAAGAGGATTAATGTTGCCATTAGTCGGCTGGTGCACAATAATTTATGCCAAAGTATATTATTTTCGCTACCAAATATTCGATTAATGTGATAGCTTGATTAGAAGCCATAAAATTCAACCACTGATATCACAGTTCGTTAGAATTTGATAATGGAAGATTTTTATTCTCTTGACTTGTCAATTTAAATTAGTTAATTTATTAAATATTTGATTTAAACTAGTCAATCTATTAAATATTTGAATAACAAGTAACTTTGAAAAGTACAATTAATTCTTTATGTACATGCCAACATATTATTAAGGGAAAATTACCCTCAGGCCCCTCGGGTTTGCGAAAATTCGTGTTTTAGCCCCCCCTATTTTTTTTTATTATCATTCAACCCTTGAATCTTGTCAAAAGTGTATAATTTAGCCCCTGTCGCCGGAATCCGGCGATTTCTCCGGCGAAATGGCACCTAAGATTACTAAAATACCTTTTTCCTTTAAAAAGTAAACACATAAATTGAAATACAATAATAATTCGTATTGAGCTAAAATTTTTCATGATGCATCCTAAAAATATACATGATTTACGTAAAATATTTCAGAAATTTTGGAGACACATAAGTATTTTTTTTTATTTTCTAACGTGCCAAAATGTTGTAAAATCATATAAAATAGAAAAATTGTCTAATTAGGCTGAAACTTGTCCTATGTGTTCTTAAGCATATTTAGTGAATTTAGGACCTAAAACTTGTTCTATGTGTCCTTTAGCAACTTTACTAAAGACTCCATCTTTAGTAAAAAAATAAATTAAAACTCTATATTTTTGGTATCCGCAGATTTTTTCAAAATTGGCTCATGAGAATCCAGACTTTTTGATTCCTAAATTCATTAAGTATGCTAAAAGACACATGGGACAAGTTTCAGCCCAATTAAACAAATTTTCTATTTTACATGATTTTACAAAATTTTGGCACGTTGGAAAATAAAAAAATACTTTTGTACCTCAAAAATTTCTGAAATATTTTACGTAAATCATGTATAGTTTTAGGATGCTTCATGAAAAATTTCAGCTCAATACGAATTACGATTGTGTTTCAATTTATTGTTTTACTTTTTAAAGGAAAAGGATATTTTAGTAATCTTAGGTGCCATTTCGCCGGAGAAATCGCCGGATTCCGGCGACAGGGGCTAAATTATACACTTTTGACAAGATTCAAGGGTTGAATGATAATAAAAAAAAATAGGGGGGCTAAAACACGAATTTTCGCAAACCCGAGGGGTCTGAGGGTAATTTTCCCTATTATTAATGTGATTGACAAGATAAGAACACTTGGTTTCTGAAATGTTGACAATTTATTATGGACCGTATACTGCCAGAAAAACTACGGCATCGTACTGGTACGGAAAAGTCGTGAAGAGGCAACATCAGATTACGATGTCGTTAGCCGTTCGAAATAATAAGATTCGTTGTCGACAAAAAAAAATAGTTTCTTGTTGGAATCATCCCCCCGAAAGTCAAACCTTTTTTTTTATGAGGAAATTTTATTATGGTGGTATCTTTCAATTGGCCCAAGTTGACCCAATATTGTTACAAATACATATCTCTTAATTAGATGATAGTTTAGTTAATTAAGAAGTTTGAACCATTGAAACACGTAAAATTCTTTTAATTTTTTTTATTAATTAGCTTAATTGTTATAGTGGTGAACCTAGGGGGCATATGCTCTAGGATGGAAATAAGTCGATAACACTCAATAAAATTTAGTTACAGGGCGGAGCCAAAAGTCCTGGAATATTGGGCTAGGTTGGTGGGGGCACATGGGGCTGGGTTGGGCTGGATCCTTTGGGCTTACTGGGCCCATTGAGCTGGGCCAATCTCAAGCAACTTCCATGACTCTTAAGTTCGGTCACCTAACTTTCGTGACTTTTCAGATTAATCGGACAACTTTCTTAATGTCCCACTTCGATCACCTTCTTCTTTAACTTTTCACTTGGATGACCCAACTTCCTGGAATTTTTACTTGGTAACCAAACTTCGGTTTTCCAATTTGATCAGCTAACTTCCTTAACTTTTCACTTGGATCACCTAAATTCCTTGACTTTCTACTTGGAGCACCCAACTCCGTTGACTTTCCACTTTGATAACATAACTTTCTTGGCTTTCCACTTCAATCACACAATTTCTCTTTCTATTCTAATTCGATGAGTCAATTTCCTAGTCTTTTCACTTTTCTGACTTTATACTCTGGTAATCCAATTTCCACATCGACCACCCAACTTCCTTCCTTGATAACCAACCTTCTCTAACTTTCCACTCCCATCACCCAACTTCCTTGAACTGTCTACTGTGATCACTAAATTTCTTTTGACTTTCCACTCCGATCACCCAATTTCTTAGACTTTCCACTTTGGTCACCATCTGTCAATCTAAAACGTCCTGCCCAAGGGGGGACAACGGAAAAGACAACCGGCCAGAGGCCGCCGGCTTCTTATAAAGCTTTGCCTTTCAAGAACCCAACACATTTCGGACAACGACGACGACACTCTCAGCAACTATCCGGCCGCTTGCTCCTTCCTCGCACCCAAACAAACAAGATGAACTTGTACACGATCGCAGCGGCGGGACCCACCTCTCACTTCTCCCGGCCCACCACCGACACCGACCTTCTTCCCGTCTCTCTCATACAGCCACCATCTCTCGCTCTCGCTCCCACCGCTGGGGCCCACAAGCGTGCCCGGACCCGGCGATTCCGCAACGCGACCCGGAGCTCAGGCTGCGAGCGGCTGTTGGGTGGGTTCGACCCGAGCGTCCCAATAGAGAGGGCGGCGACCCCGCCCAGCTCGTGGTACACCGACACTTCCTTCTACGACCTCGAGCTCCGACGTGTCTTCTATAGCGGATGGCAGGCTGTAGGTTAGTTCTTCTTTTTTGGGTTTTTCTCTGTTTCGTTGGTTTTATTTGCTTTTTTTTTAAGGTAAAGCTTAAATAAAGAGTGCACTTTTCTTGGTGGGTTTGGTGTTGCTGTGTGATCTTGTGGGCTTTGTTGTAAGAATCTCACATTGATTAATCGTGGTTCGTTGTTGGGTTCAATTTATCGGTTAGAAAATCCACCACCATGTTTCCTTGTTTGGATTGGATTTGAAGATATGGACGTGGAATTAGAGCATGTTTGTTCTCGTGGCCCGTTGTTGGTGCACAACTTGTTTCATTTCTAGGAGTTCGTGTTTAGCTCGTCAGTCGTTACTTCGTTGTATGATTATCCTGTAATAATGGATTTCCTGTATCTCGTACTTCAAATACGGATTGCTGCAATTCCCGAACTTTTGATTACTAGGATACCTATTCTAAGATTTCTACTGCACTTTGAACATGTAGGGTACACTGAACAGATAAAAGATCCTCATCAGTTCTTCACTGGAAGGTGCCATTCCTCAGATACAGACTTAAGAAATCTTTTTGCATCTTCTATTATCAGCTTCTAATTATGTGGTCTCCATTTGGTTCCTTGGGAAAAAAAGGGAACACCTGAACATGGCTTTGTT
The DNA here is from genome assembly GCA_012979155.1 of Hypericum perforatum. Classification (NCBI taxonomy): domain Eukaryota; kingdom Viridiplantae; phylum Streptophyta; class Magnoliopsida; order Malpighiales; family Hypericaceae; genus Hypericum; species Hypericum perforatum. Next base: position 216,533 of record SOPF01000018.1, on the reverse strand, counting down.
TGATATCAGTATCTACTGTTCTTTTTTCCTCTAATAATCCTGGGAACCAAATGGACTTGCAATTGTGTCAGCCTCGGAAATGTGGAGTTCTTGGTCTGTCGAGATGACGATGGCAAGATTCGGGCATTTCACAACGTGTGTCGGCATCATGCTTCTCTCCTCGCATATGGAAGTGGAAAGAAACCTTGCCTTGTTTGTCCATACCATGTAAGTAACCTTATTCTGTAATGTTTTTTTGGCTAGTTGCAGAAAGCCAAAATTTCTTTCATTTACATCTTGTCCTAAGTTTGCTTACTTCCCTTACCGATGGAGGATTTTACTCGAAAAGTAGATCTTAGCCCCGGTCACCAGAAAACATATTCTTAACAATGTTGACTTATGATATTTATTTTTGCTTGATGAACTTCGGAATGCTAAAAATTCTAGAATCTGTCGTGTAGGGCTGGACATACGGGCTCGATGGAGCACTTCTCAAAGCTACAAGGACAACTGGGATCCAAGATTTTAATACACAAGTATGGTACACTATTTCATTTTTTGTCATGTACGTGATTTCGGGCTTAACAGCTTCAACCTTTTAGGAGTTCGGGCTTGTACCCATCTGTGTAGCTATCTGGGGACCATTTGTTCTTCTTAATATAGAGGTGAGGACTCAGCAACCATCTGCTAACGATTTGGCAGAAAACGAGTGGCTTGGTACGAGCTCCAAAATACTAAGTTCCAGTGGAGTGGACTGCTCTCTAAGCTTTGTATGCAGGCGTGAATATAGCATCGAATGTAACTGGAAGGTGATCTTTGTTTGCGTTGTTCTTGTGCTTAGAATCATGTTTTTGTTTACAGCTAATGATCCTGTTCAAAACATTAACATCATGTAGTTTCCTGGATTCATGGTACCTGTTTTTCTCTCCTCCATCAGTATCGTATTAATTGCTGGTACTACACAGTTCCTTTTTTTCTTCGTTCTATTTTAGGTCTTCTGTGATAACTACTTGGATGGTGGATACCATGTTCCTTATGCACATAAAGGCCTTGCTTCTGGTTTGAAGCTGGACTCGTATTCTACCATGGTATGCTCTTCATAGTCTGATGACTGGATTTTGATATAAATTTGCTTGCCTAACTTCAGCAGACCAAAAGATTATCGAACTTTTTTGTGCGCACTGCGGGTTTAACTCCTAACTAGCCTCTACAAGACAGATACTTGAAAAAGTTAGCATCCAACAATGTGAAGGTGGTGTGGTGGAAGGCCAAGACATTGATAGACTTGGATCGAAAGCATTATATGCTTTTGTTTATCCCAACTTCATGATCAATAGGTACATTCACCATACCAGCGGTACAAATCTGTAATTACGTTGCTTGTTATCCTTTCTTTCCATGGCTATAACTTCTTATACTTCTGCAGGTATGGACCTTGGATGGACACCAATTTGGTGGTACCACTAGGTCCCAGGAAGTGCCGAGTGATTTTTGACTACTTCATTGATACTTCTCTGAAGGTAATTCCCATGCTCATCCTTGCCTTTCCTGCTTCCAGTATGAACCCTGATACGATATATAGCTTCTGATGATATTTTTTACTATATAACTTCTCAACCTTGTACAGGATGACAAAGATTTCATAGCAAGCAGCTTGGTGGAAAGCGAGAGAGTTCAGGTACAAGGCGTCCACTATCTTTTGTTCATTCGTGTATCGTTAATCTTACAGATGCTAAATATCCAAGATATGATGGGTAGGTTGAAGATATCGTCCTTTGCGAAGGGGTCCAGAAGGGTCTTGAATCACCAGCATATTCCATTGGTAGATACGCCCCGTCGGTTGAGAACGCTATGCATCATTTCCACCAGCTGCTTCATTCAAATCTTTCACAATGTGCATAGGATGTAGATGTTAAGTGCTTCATCCAGCTTTGGTAATGTGTGAAATGTTGTTTGGGTACTTGAAGGTGGGAATGGACTCCTCTAGATTAAAAGGCAGATATTATAATAATTTGGATCCTCAGGTGTTGTACTTAAAATAAACAGGACAGGAATAAATCTCGTTATTGATATACACGCACATTCATCGATTTTCTTTTGGAAAAACTTCACTTTTAAACATGCAGTTTCACGATTTTTGTTCATGTTTTACTAGCGCGCGTGTGCATTACCACGTTAGAAATATCTTATACTCTTTCTTTCTTGTTTGCGTTGAGCCGATGACATGATAAGTAGATCTCTCCCGAAACGCAGAATGTATTATGTTCCCCTCTTCCAAATTTAGGAAGAGTTAAAACGAATACGGAGATTGTGCTATGTGTGAGAGATTATCTCACATTATAAACGATGAATTTGTTTGACAAAAATTTATAGCATATTGTGCTTGCACGATTTCTGTTTGAAAACAACACGTCATATCAACTTAAATTTTAGATATGGAGCGGCATTTTGGCGGATCTCAATCAACAGGCCAATAGTATAAACGCGGCAATAACCACACAAAATAAGGCAGGAAAAGATATATAAGTTGGTAGAAATGGTGGGGTTCATCAAGCCACAACGGGACAACCAACTTTTTAAGTTACTCAGTTATATATTTGCTTTAGGGTTTGATCAAACTGGTGTTAGATTTATGTACACAATCCACTCCAAGGCAACGCAAGCAGAGAAACAAAACGTTAGTTCCTTTCCTCGTACGCGAGTAGTTAGATTGGCCCCAATGGCTAAAACAACCGGATAGATGATGTCAAAACCAGTAACATCTTCCGCCGTGGACCCTCCCTCGTGTGAAAATCAGACGTCTGCCATTCTATGGCAAACCAAAATTGGATAGTAAGCTAATTGTAGATGTGCAAGAGTTGGGAGAGGCCGAAACGCTCTGCAAAATCAGCCGATAAATTAAGGAGAAAAACCCAGATACACTATCACCTCTATGGAAAGACGGGGTAGGATAGCACTTTTTCTCAACTCTTATGAACTTCCGCGTCGCCACTTGCCAGTAAAGAACTTGTGCAAAGGGGTTTCGGGCACGGGTAACAGTTTCCCAACGATAGCCAACGGCCAGCTGAAACAGACCAAAAGAGAATTTCAGGCACCAATAACGTCATCGGTTGTTAATTATTTATAACTGAGTATGAGGTTTGAACTCTTTCACAGTTAATGATTTTATCAACGTCATAGAATGCATTGTCGTGGTTTGGTACCTGATAACACCGATAGCCACGCAAACCAACCAGAGCTTCCAACTGAGCTTGACGGTCGTGGCAAACTTCCCAATGAACTCCACAATGATAATCTTTAAACGAAAGAGAGAAGGGATCATTAAAGGTGAAAGCAAAGAAATGTAAAATTATACCATGTAATAAAAAGTTTAGGCCTCACCTGAAGGATGAGAGTAATCGCAATAATACCGATAAAAAGACGGTTCTTTGAAATCCCTTTAAAGATATTCATCTCATCTGGCTTCCTGGCGTTAAACTCGTTGAAGAGCTGTATAATGAATTCGTAATTACGGTTCCGTAAAATATATGTACAAAAGTTATATACACATTGTGGCTTTCTTCAACATGATACAAGAAGTTCCAGAGGCTTACTTGACAGAGAACAAATGCATTGAAAATAACTGTGTTCTTCACTTTGTTCGCATGGTCAGGATCATCATGCTTCAGGTCAAGTATGCTCTTGCCTTTGAAGTTAAGGGTGAGTAAAACGGTAACCTGATAGGCAGCCTGAGATAACCAAACAAATAATTAGAGCGTGCGTGCAAAGTTCATCTTCATGAAAAGAATTAACGACGACAAATTACAAGCTGGGACTATTGCAGAGAACTGAGAAACCTCACCTGGAGCAGCAGATTTCTCCACATAATGTTTGTTATAAGAGGTTCCCTGATGAATTCAAGATTGTGAGCTTTTACAAACAAAATTAATGCAGACATCTACCCTGGCTTAACCAGAGAATAACAGAAAATAACATCTCTGCTTCAAAAACAGTATTCATTTGCCTAATGAATTCAGTCCCGTCAGTAGTCAGTTTCCATGCTACAGAGGAGCTTTCAAAACAACCGAAAAACCTAATTATTTCCGTGGCGTTCAGTTTCTCTCTAAGTGAACTTATACCTATTTGTTTTACCAAATCTATCTGCCTCGCCAAATATGCCATTTGACAAGAAATGTTGAAATTGTGGCCTGACAAGGGGGGATTATAACTCAATATATTAGCACGCAAAGTAGTCAATCTCGGATAGCGCCGCGTAGCGTCGACCCCCTTAAAATGGCATAGCGGGCTGCTATTTCCGCTATAGCGGGCAAAAAGCATAGCGGGAGGTCTGATATTCCCGCTATAGCGCGCTATTGACTACATAGTTAGCACGTTTTCAGACTAATCGAATTTGCAGGTTAACGTACCGGCGACCTACAGGTGACCTATCCATTAGGTGGTCCGTTGGTGGTTCGGTAGCCAATGCCAGTGCACCAAGAGTGTCCATTATTAGATTGACCCACAGAAGCTTCATGAAAAGGGAAACAAGTTAAAACGAGAAAGACAAAAAGTTCCTCCTATCTCAAACAAATGGAGCTTTTAGAGCAAGAGTGGGTGCCAGAGAGATGAAAAATCACAAACCTGGACTGCATTCAACGGGACATCACCAGAAGAAACCGCAGCAGCAACATTGATGATGAGGGCAGCAACATTAACCGTGAGCTGAAATTGGATAAATTTCTGGATATTTGCATACACAGATCTACCCCAGCGGACAACCTAAAATGAATATGTACAGACATTACTGTAACCCATAGGATGTAAAAGTTGAATATATTGTTGGAAAATAAAGTTTTTGTAATTTTCAAGGCAAGTACAACAGATATTAAGATCTGTTTGCTGTTAAGAGTGAGTGAGGGTAACATGTTTAGAAGGTCCGGGTCGTGGCATTGAAAGGTTTAGCAAGTTTTGGGAGCATTCTCCAATCACAAGTGCAAATTTGGTTTTTTTTTTTACTTTTCGGTCGGGTCACAAAGTTAAGTTGTGTTCGCACAGGTCCGATAACAGCTGATTCCATACAGATCACCTGCTTCCATCAATTATAGATTGGAATTTAACTACTCAGAAGGCACTAGGCACAAATCTATTAAAAGAAAAACAACGTATCCAGAGCCATTTTATCCATGTCAGTGATTGCACACACTGCACAAGTTTAGAAGCATGCAGCATAACTTCACACGACAACAAACCTTAACAACGGAAGAGAAATTGTCGTCCAAGATAATAATATCTGAGCTTTCTTTAGCAACTTCAGTGCCTTGAATACCCATCGACAGACCAATATCAGCCTGAATTCCACAATAACAGTAATCAAGAAACAGTTCCATTTTTTAGCTAATAAAAAAAAGCAATAATGCAAGAGTAACAGGTAATGTGTGTCACAAGCTAAATCGATCATGCATTCATGAATCATTCATGACAAGCA